>MQRK01214670.1:3673-16047 GCA_001938485.1 Girardia tigrina
GAATCGGTCCAATAAGTTGGCATAATATTCCCCATTGATTGTTCTTCCCTTTTGAAGGTAGTCAATGTGGATTATCCCGCGTGCATCCCAAAAAACCGTCGCCATAACTTTATTGGCTCGTATTTAGAATATTTGAAAAAAATAATGATCTAAACGAAATTAATGAAAGATCGATTCATAAAAAGATATTCAAATAATCGCTATTTTTGGTTTGTAACGACGTTCTGAAGATTTTAGAAAAAATTGTAAATTTATTGAGTGTCGCATTAGATTGAAGACTTTGATCAATATTAGAAGAGAAATTGATAATGATTTTCACACATTTCGAAAAGGGTACCCCGACAAAGGTGCCAAGCGACAAATGCACGCCGATAAAAGCGCCCACCGATAAATGCGCCCTGACAAAAGGGCCCACCGAATATTAAGTCTCGGAAAATGAAGTCTCGGAAATTAAAATTTTAAAAAATGAATATTTTTGTTAAATTTCAGAAAAAAATGAAAAATTCAAGTAAAGTTTAGAAAAAAATGATATTTTCTAAATTTTACTTGAATTTTTCATTTTTTCTGAAATTTACCAAAATTTTTCATTTTTTAAAATTTTAATTGCCGAGACTTAATTTTCCGAAAGTTAATTGTCTGAGACTTAATTTTCCGAGACTTAATTTTTGGTGGGTGCTTTTGTCGGTTGGTACTTCTGTCAGGGCGCTTTTGTCGGAGGGTGCTTTTGTCGTGGCGCTTTTTTCGGTGGGTGTTTTTGTCGGGTCACCATAAAAAAGATCTCTACTCGAAGTTTTCAAAGTGTCGGAGCAATATTAGAATGTAAAAGGAAAATCGTGCGAGAGCACATATATTTTAGCGAATGTTTGAATATAGCGAATATAACGATAATTGTCTCCAAAAGATGTGCAGCCTTATTGGTGCTGGTGCGCTTGAACGTGATTCAACCAATTATAATAATTATTCTTACCTTTTTATTGCCAATTATCATTAACAGTTTTTTTCTTATACAAATAAAATAAGTTAAATAAAAAAAATAGTCCTGTCTCTCTTTGTCCAAAAATGATTGAAATCAACATTTTCCTGTAAGAAAATGTTTGACAATCGCTGAAATTTTTATTGCTTTATAGTTACATAGAGATAAATAAATAGAAATATATGATTAAATTAAAAAAGTAAATATCAGCTCAAAAACCGAATTTAAATTTAATAAGAAATTTTAAAAATAGTGGCAATTTTTTATTAAAATAAAAAAAAAGCTTCTATGAACCTACGTTTAATAGAAGTATGATAAAAGGTTTGTTATTTAGGTGTTGGTCTATATCATTAACATATGAAAAAGCAGATGCAAGCATAGATAAACTAACAGAACTATTGCAGAAAAATGACTTTTCTAAATCATTTTTAGAGAAATTAACTAAAGAGACGATAGATAAATTAATGAATAAAGAACATGAGGGTAAAGACGAATTAAAACCCGACAAATTATCTAATGAAAATTTTAATATTGGATATACGCTAATCGTTCCTTATTCAGAAGGTTACAAAAAATTTAAATCGTCTATTTTAAAATTAATCGATAGTAAAAATTTGAATTTAAAAATCATTTCTAAATCTTACAAAATTCAAAGTATATTCAGCAATAAATCTCATACTCCTTTTAATTTATGTTTCAATCTGGTTTATCAATTTTCGTGTGATGGGTGAAATGCCACATACATTGGAGAGACGTCTCGTCATCTCTGTAAACGGATTCAGGAACATGGACGATTGGGTAATGGTCATATGACGATTGCTGGTCATATGAAGTGTTGTAAATCGGAGGTGAAAGCAACTAATTTTATATATTGGATTGTCCAAAAGGTCATTGCGTTTTTTACTAAAATATTTATTATCAACAAATGAAATGGATGCACAAATATTTTTACACAATATACTGTGGATTATTTTCAATAACTTTCTTCCACCTTTCAGGTAGATTCATTATTCTTGATTCATAAAAACCTTTGCCTTGGTCAGCAAAAAAGCCGTCTAGGAACGATTTGATGTCATCATCACTGGCGAATGTTTTTCTGTTTAAGGAATCCTGCAGTGATCTAAATAAGTGAAAATCCGATAGGGCCAAGTGTGGAGAATACGGTGAGTGCGGCAAAACTTCCCAACCCAGTGATAAGAGTTTCTGGCGAGTGGTCAAACTTGTATGTGATCTTGCGTTATCATGCTGAATTACAACTCCTTTTCGATTTGCCAATTCAGGACGTTCCTGTTGAATTGAATGAGCCAATTTCTCTAGTTGACCACAATATCTGTCTGAATTGATGGTTTCATTCCTAGGAAGGAGTTCAAAAAACACAATTCCTTTAAAATCCCATCAGACGGAAAGCATAACCTTCTTTTAGTGAATTTCTGCTTTTGGGATCTTTTTGGCAGGCTCACCACGTTTTGTCCATGATCGTCGGCATTCCACATTATTGTAAACAATCCATTTTTATTTGTTTGAGGACAGGATTGCAAAGTTGAGAATCCTTTCACAAGTGTCGTTGGAAAAAAGATAATTGATGAGAATCATTTCTTGAACAGCAATAATATCGATTTGAGGTCCAGTAATAGTTCTGCTGTGGCTGATAGTGACTCTTCAGTGTCGGAAGCTTTATCACAGGGTGACAAATGCAGTCCATTCTAACGACCTCATTTTTTGAACTACTTTCCATTTCGAGTAATGAAGTGTTGGACGCATTGTTCGGGAACGAATCTGTAGATCGAAATTATGGAATGGCCAATGGAAGTGGAGGAGAGATCGGTGAGACTCATTTATGTTCCGCCCACCCTCGTCCCGGAGCACTGATTTCCAAACCCCGGACGCCGCCACCACTCTGTGCTCGCTCTAACACCAATACAATCATTGAATTAATATGAAACGAAATAAGGTCACTTTTAATATTAATTCAGTACAGCGTGTATCTGAATTTGGGAAAGAGACGTTCTGTGTTTAAGGTGGGTTGCTATAGTTCCGAATTTGTGATGCTGAAGTTGACCATATTCACAAACAGATAATTATGAACCATGTGGCATCAGCAAAGAATACCTCTAAATTTTCTAAGCGGAAATCAAAAAATGACGAAATCGTTGTACCTAAACGACAGTTTACCTTAACAGAAATGCTTGAAAGGGTAACTGAAGCCTCTGTTGAAAAAAAAGCTTGTGCTAAATTTAGTGGAGGCTTTTATGACGGCTAATATTCCCCTGGAAAAGTTGAACAATCCGAAGATTTGTGAATTCTTAAACACCTCAGTTAAAGGAAGTGGTAGTGTCCCAACAGCCAATGGGCTACGAGAGCGCTATGTTCCAAAGTTATATGCGCTGAAGCAAGAAGAAATAAAGCAGCACCTGAAAGGTTAGAGAATTGCTGTGATTGCGGATGAGACAACTGATGTTGTAGGACTTACGTTGTTAACGTTGTTAATACAGCAACTTGATGGTTTGGCAGATAGCAATCTTTATCAGACACTGTTAGTCAACACTGATTTTCTAGAAAAAGCGAATAATACTACCATGACTGAGACAGTTATTTGGTCGATAAGTAACATGGGGGTAGACTTTAACGATGTATTGGTATTCGTTTCAGACAACGCAGCGTATATGAAGAAATGTTTTGCTGAAGGTTTGAAAAGCATTCTTCCAAACGCAGTTCATAGAGTCTGCCGGACACACATTGAGCCGTTGAGAATGTCACTGGCAAGAGAGAACTTGAAGGCGCTCTGCTCCGTATTATATAATAACAGTTAGTTTAATTAGATTAAGTGTAACTATATTTATATGAAATATATGTTGGATAATCATTATATAGTTTTTAAATTTTTGTTCTTTATATTTGCAAATGATTCAAAATCTTTTAATCCCATCCGATTATTTACGCCGCGCCGCGGAAAACAGAGGGGCCTGATAATTACCTGCTATATACCAAAAATTATAAATTTAGATCACATTTCACACCAATATTTCAAATGAGTGCGCATAGAAATACTGACTTAAACAAGTTAGTAATAATTAGAATCTTAACAGATAAAAGAGATTCCATTATTGCACAATATTTATAATTTTGAAAGGTTTTCTAATGTTTTATTTACATTTTACTGTTTTTATTATAAAACATCAAAAACTGTGACATAGAAAAATCGTAAAAAATGTAAAAATAGTGTATTTGGCGTATCTACAAATACACTATTTTTACTATATAACAAAATAAAATCCCAACCAAAAATAATAATTAACAAATAAAAATAAACAACATTATAAGAATACAAACTTTATTTTGAAAGGCATAAAAGTCACATAATACACGGATATAAGGTAATTCAGTATTATTTAATTCTATTGATTTGTTTATTGATTTTTTTCTCTTGATAATAGGCCTCTATTTCCTTCCACTAGAGAATCCGACAACTGTGGCAATTTTCATGATTACTTTTTCAAATGGCTATGATATATAACTTTCGAAAGACTGTTGACAGAGTTTGCTACGGAATTCTCCTGAGCTTTGAACCAACAGCATTAAAAAATCATTTCATTTCAATTTAGCTGCTCAGCCAAACATCAAAAAAAACCTCTTAAAAAAATACATGAAATTGCCAACACACCACTCGCAACTGACAAGAAAACAATGCACAAAAAAACAAAAACACAGGAAAAAAATATCGAGAGACATCACAATGAGGTTATTCTCTATGTAGTGTCAGTAAGTAGGGCCCTACAGTTTTATTTACATTTTTCTGTTTTTATTATAAAACATCAAAAACTGTGACCATAGAAAAATCGGCAGTCAATCGAGTAAAATGAAGGTTATATTTGGATTCAGTATGCAAAATTAGTATAGAAGCTACTAAAACTATTGTAACCTGAAAATTGATGAAGTCCAGTGTTATCATATATGATAATATATTTTAAAAAATTAAAAAACTATTAAATATTTATAAAAAATTATATTTGCTTTAATAATGTGTTTTATAATAAATATTAAACTTGTTCGACTTTTATTAATTTTATAATTCTTCAGATATATACAGCGCTAATATCATGAATTTTTGTTTTATCTGCCTTAATACCTTTTTTACTTATGACATATCCTAAAAATTTAGTCTTTTCTTAGGAATTGACATTTCTCTGGATTTATTCTCAAGCCGGATTCTTAAATGTTCTCAAATACGTTTTGTATTATTTGAAGATGTTCTTCTTTGTCTTTTACAATAATCAAAAAATCATCCAAATATACGACTGCTTCTTTTCAATTTAAAGCTCCTAAAACTTTCACCATGAATTATTGAAAAGTCGCTAGTGCGACTTTTTGAACTGTTATTTATAAATTTTAATTACGATTTTTACTGAATCAGATAAAATATTCTTAGCGATGAATGAAAATTTAATCTCTACAATAAAACTGACCCAGCGCGAGCTCTAAATGCCCGAGTTTCTACGAACTGGACGACACTGTAACTCTACCATTATCACCATCCAGTTTTTCAGATAACTTGGTGACCGAGAGGAACAGTTGATACTGGAGAATGTTTCGTAAATCAATTTATTTTAAAGTCTTATTTATAAGAAAAATTTGTAACAAATTTTATTTTTAAATTATACCTGGTAGTTTTAAAAAAATACTTTTTTAAAAAAAATAAATTCATTAAAAATTATTAAAAGTAATTTTAATGGAAAATATTTTAAAATATAACAAAAAAATAATTAAGAAAATTTTTAATTCAAATAAAATCGAAATAAAAATATTATAATTATTTTTTTTTATTTTAATTTATTTATCTCAAATAAAAATTGCCTATCAGACTTAAAATTTAAAACAGGAATTAAAATATTCAATTTTTTAAAAAAATAAATGCAAAAAAATATTTTTTATTTGAATAAATAAATTTCCGGAATGAAAAAAAAGACATTTCAATAATGATAATTATTTTGTGTTACTCCAGCAGAAAAATTCAAACTCGTCTTTCTTGTATTAATAAAGTCTAGAAAAGACAAAATTTTGTTTTAACTAACTAATACAAATGGTTTTATTCAAACAAATTATCAAAGAGATTCCAAATGAAGAAATCTCAACCGGATTTAATTCGATAAAACTCACTCACCCTCACAGACGTTTGAGGAAACATTATCATGATTATATTTATAATAAGTTAATGTTGTTTATTTCACTTAGTTATTTAATCTGTATTTTATATACATTTTCCTTAATATGGCCTTCTATATTTTCTTCAAAGGTTTCTTTCTGTTTGAGAATGTTTTCTATGTTTTATTAACCAGGTCTTTTGTTTCGCTTTTTTGAGTCTTATCTCAAGAATTGACTCCTATCCTTTTATTGAAAATCGCTTCATTAAAGAAAGTTTTATAATGTTCTAAATTTAATTATATAGGGGGGGGGTGGTGCAAATTAGTCATGTTATTCTAGACAACAATCTCAGAATGTTCAAGAATCTTCCTCTCGTCAGAAACCACAACCTGATGATTTTGATGTGGTGAAATTCATTCCATCATTTCCCTCTCTTTGGCAACGTAAGATTCCACATCCACTTTATTATTTTGGTTCAGTTGTTCGAAGTGTAAGTGAACCAGAACAAGATTGTACATTCAATGCGTGCGAAAACATGGCAATAGTATGAACCAAATTGTTTACTCTCCAAGGGTCGTCATATCATTTTAAAGCAGCGATGACATTACTTCTCGGATGATTTGACTGAATTCTCTACTCATTTGAGATAATTATTTCGGAGTCTTTTATCTTGCTAATAAATATTCTTGGTTATTGGTTTTTATCACGTTTTGTACTATTAATTCCAGAGATACATAAAAATTGTTGTGAAAAAATAAATATTAGATAAACAAGTGTCTTGAATATTTTTATTTAAATGACAGTTATGGAATATGACGAATTTGCCCCAGGGCTGACGAATTTACTCCAGGTTGGGGCAAATTCGTCGTGGTTAGATTTAATAAACATAATAAATAATAAACAAATAATAAACATAAGAATTTAAATTGTAACAATATCTGTAAAATGATTATTAAAAATAAGTCAAAAAGTAGTAGTGAGTCAATGTTTTACCATGAACCAGAGACGAGGAAAAGAGAAATGATGGACAGACTTCATGATGTACGAAATCACCAAGTCGAATAGGATGAATAGACCCAAGAAAAGGGGCGTTTTCCACCAAATCAGGTCAATTTTCTTTTAAATAGATGTGTCAGTCTATCTTGATAATATATTGATAACGAAGAGTTTAAAGACGGAATACTACAATGTAATGTGAAAAGTGTTTTAAAGAATAAAATAGACAGGTCTGAGAATTAAGCCAGAACAATGCAAGATATTACGCCAAGTAAGGAAAGTCCAAAGACATTATAAATAATATATATATAATAAATAAATATCGTTCTTGTAAAACGAACAAACAATTGTTACCACGATGACTCGTTTAGTAAATTTCAATTCAGTATGTGTGCCATATCGTATCTAGTGAATGAAATGGCTCTCTCTGATTGGTCGGTTATACTCGAAAACAGCGAATTCCATAATAGCAATTCTCAAAACAGCGAATCCCAAAACAGCGATTCATCAAAACAGCGAAAGAAATTTTGCATTTAATAGTGTATTAAATTGCATTTTAATAGTGTATTTAAAATTGGAATCATATTGGAATTAAAAAATATCTTATTATTGGAATTACCTTAAAATAAAATTTTATATCTAATTGACTTTTTTTCTATTTGAAAAGTAAATCGCTGTTTCGGGATTCGCTGTTTTGTAATTCGTTGTTTTGTAATTCGCTGTTTTGGGTTTTGCTGTTATGGGGATATGCCGATTGGTCAACTTAGAGCCACACTTATTTTTAAGTTTCTGTAAAATTAATTTTTCTGCAATTCAAAATTTTGTCGAGCATTTGATTGAAATTTCGTCGAAAGTTTGATTGCAATTTATTATGGAATTAAAAAATATTTGAAATTTGATGAACATCAATTCGAATATCGAAAGAACTATTATTTAAAAAATGTATTTACTAATAAATGCTGTTGTTTGCAGTCAATTAGTAAAGAAAATTTTTTTGAATCTTGTTATGAAATAAAACTTTGTTATTCTTATTCGATAATAACAAAATTCAAAAGAAAAAATGTTGAACTCTGATTTGGTATCAGAAATCAGTCAGAGTCTTCCAGACGATTTTAATGACCAAATACTCACTCCAAACGCCACTGTACCATGTCATCCCACATTCTTCTTGGATAAAACTAGCCCGACCTAATGATCTCCAAATAAATGATTGCATTACTACAATGTATCTTGTGTCATTTGTCCTGTACTTTGTTAAACATCCCACCTCAAGTTGGGTATCGTAATTAGGGATCGACACAGCACATGGACCCCATATGGTAAAATCCGATAAAAATCTGTTAGGGTCACTTGTGCTGGTCCAGTGTCAAAGACTTACTAACAACCACTCGAGGAAATCTTTAATATGTTTTTAGAATACTCAGTCTTTTCACATTTTTCCATCGATTTTCTGGTATAAGTTAATCTTAAGTATGATATCAATTCAGCACAGGATATTATATCGCAACAATCAAATGACGGCTGGTTTTTAGTAGCAGCAATAACAACAAAAAAGATTGGGCCATGGGAGTCTGTGGTTATAAAAATGATCTAAATGATTGTCTGCAGTTGACTCTTATTCAAATCGACTCACAGCGGATATATTTCAACGATTTCCTTTGCTTGATCTGATTAAAACATAAACAAATCCTTATTAATAAAGAATCTATTTCGAAGACTGCTATATCAACAACATTTGGTCAATTTATATATTTCTGAATGTCATTTGGTCTCCGAAATCCTTCTCAAAATCTTTCACCAAAAAATATAATTTTAATTTTGATTTTCAAATTTAAATTCCAATTCAATCTTGAACAATCGCAAATCAGTATATTTAAAGTCAATGGAACACTTACCCATCACCGAAAAGAACCTTTGAAACTTCAAGAATGTTCTTGCAAGGTTTACTCTAACCGAGCTCCTCCGTCAATTAAAATTATCTAATTTCAAAACTAATTATTTGCCACTATTTAATAACTATTAATTCTAATTATATTTTTTATTATTTTATTTTTTTAATAAAATTTCAAAAGTTTTTATATGCTCTTAAATTTTCAGGAAATTATTATAACTATAATTATTATTATAAACAAATTATTACAACTATATATTATAATCAAAGCTTTAATATATTTATTTTATTTATTGCATGTATCACACGTAAATTATTATTTTAAAAAAATAAAATTATAAATTTACACTATTTTCATTCATTTAAGCAAAATGCGTTGCAATATGCAACCATAAAAATTTAACGATTCATTAATATTAAGATGATTTAATTAAAATAACATTTTGAAAATTAATTAAGACTAAATTTGAATTTATGTTTAATTAATTAATCAAAGCATTACAAATTTAATAAATTATCTATGTTGAAAATTTTGTTTGAATGATTATATAAAAGTGTACGAACTTAAACAATTCAGTGAGACTCGTGACGATTTTAGTAAAATTAAGTTTAGAGGGAAAATGTCAGAAGAAACTCTAAATAAACCGTGACTTTTCTTTTCTACTTGTTTTTTCACTTTTATTATATTTTCAGACCTTCGGGAAAAAATTGGAAAAAAATATATTCAATTTTATTTTATTTATATCTTTATTATAGGTAATAGTCAAAAATTATAAAATGGCTTTCACAATGACAGAATAAATATTTGTTTTATAATTAGAAAAAAATATTAAATATTAATTAACTATTTATGAAAATTATCTAATAAAATCGATTTTTTTATAATTAATTATAATTAATACAATAAAATTTATTGTAGTAGAAATAATAATTATTTATTTATAAGTGTCTAGAAATATATATTGAATAAAAAAATTAATTTATGTGTTAAATTAAAAGAATGAGAAGTTCTTAATAATAAGTTTTTCAAAATCAAATTGAAAAATGAAAAACAATTAAATTATTTAATAAATTCTTATTTAATAAAACAAGGATTCAAATCCAAAATTAACTAGTAAATCAAAAAATTAAATTTTTTATATCCATTCTTTTTGCAGACAGACCTCTATTTGGCCAACAAAGTTTTTAAAATTAAAATTTTAATTAAAAAACACAATAAAAATTAATATAAACTACTTATAATTTATAAGTAAATATCTTAAAATTAATATTGTTGGGGAACTCCGAATTTTCCGTTTTGTTCCCCATTTTGGGATCTTAGAAATTTTTTTCGATCAAATTTTTACATAATCATTTATTGTCATCGAGAATGAGTAAGTGTGCAAAGATTGGAGAAAATCGATTGAGTAAAAAGCCTTCAAAAACAGGTTTCTAAATTCCAAGGATATATATTTATATAGAAACTAAGCTCATAAAAAGAATGGAAAAAAACTTTCTAAATCAATAGGGCTCAACCTCCCAAATTACATGCGTTGCCAAAAATTTATAAAGAGAAATACTTTCAATGCGCTCAGTTCTTTTAATGATAAATACAATAAATTTAATCCATTAAAAAATAGTTAGAGACAATATATTTCAGATCAATGATTTATAATTTAAATCACCAGTAAATAAACGCAAACATAATAATTATGTAATCGATTGAATGGTGTCACCCTAATCAAAAATTCTCAATAAGCTGGTTGAGACTGCCGGAAAACATCATAGGGAAACGTGACTTAATTAACGACGCTTCACACGACACTCTCTTCCAACAACTGTCAAAATGCTTACACAGAATCTTGAAATTATCAATATTTATATCACATTTACATTTTTCCTATGTTCTTCAATATTGCTCTTACTCTCTTTTCGGTCATGTTCTTGAATTCCTTTACAACAATTCATTTCTCCACTGTATGTGACATCGTACCTATTACATTTATATTCATAAACAATATCAGAACAAAGTGTTAAAAATTATTACTCTACATATTTTGAATTTTATGAGATCGTGATATAATTTTCAATTTCATTCATTGTTAGAATTAAGAACACCAATTTGACTTTTTATATTTTTATTTAAACAACAATTTTGATTTTCCTTAAGACCATCTTTGTCAAAACTTTCGTACATTTGCATTCTAAACGAAATTGATTAATGACTTAATTCTCATTATTTTTTTAGCAAATGTGGAAATAAATATTTTATTAAAATATTTACTCAAAACTTATTGGATAATAATTCAGATGCTTATTAATTATTTAAATAATATTAAGTTGATTGATTTATTAAATATTATAAAAATTAATTAACTTATTTAAATTTTAAAATTATTTGAAATTAGAAATAAATTTAAACATTACATATTTTTAGATAATAAGAATTCAAATATATTAATCATCCATCTGGTTAGGAGAGACACAATTCCAAATCAACATACACATTCAAACACAAAACATCAAACATTCAAATATTCCTCATAGTTCTAATAGCTTCTAATAATACATTTTTAAAGTTTTTAAATCCTTCAGAATAAAATACAATTAAGCAACATTAAGACTTATTATTAATATCCAATTTTACTCGAATTCCTCTCTTAGATTCATCATGTAAGGCAAAATTCTTATTTTTCGAAAAATCTTTCAAAATTATCTTGTTCTCTGTTTCTTTATTAATTTTTCAAGAAACGATTTCAAATAATCATTCTGATTTTACAAGGAGCTTAGTTTATAAACACTTTCTACAGATTTAATAAATTTAAGGATAACGACCAAGAGCGATAAATTATGTCTTTTAATAATATTTCTTCTTTATTTCGGTTAACAAAAACTGTCCGGTGAAATATATAAACATGTATCAGTTTGTATCCTATAAATTCCAGGCTCGTAACCAAAGAATTTTCTTTCAACCAAAAGATCCAGAAAAGTGTATACTCAATTTGTTTTCTTTTCAACTGTAAAAACAACATTTGGATCTAAGGAACTCTTAAAATTTACTAATAGAAGTACGTCGGTATGATTTTTAAAAACTAAACATAAATCTTGAACATATCTTTCATATACGAACGGTTCATTCGATTTAGTTTTATTTTCAAACTTAAAAAGAAAAAACCTCTAGCGTTGATGCTAATGATGAACACATGCCCCCGTGAAGTTTCTTCTATCACTCATAATTGAAAAAAATAAATATTTGATGTTGCAAAACTTAATAGTTCGTATGAGGGGTTAATTTAAATTTTTATCTCGCCTGAATAGTTTATTATTTTTTAATTTAAAGGGTAAAATATTTTTATGTTAATTTGCTTATTAAATATTTTAAAAAATTAAAAATTA
>MQRK01214672.1:34292-47878 GCA_001938485.1 Girardia tigrina
TCTTTCTCAAACTAATATCGAATTTCAACTTTTCTTTCTTTTTCCTTAAAGAAATTTATTCTATTTGTAAAACTTTTCCAAAAATATTTTTGCTTTCTAATTTATCGTTATATATGTATTTTTTATTAACTTATTTATCAACTTATTCTTTAACTTTGTTTTGGCGGTCCTTGAGTTGACACAGAGAACTCCATAAAGATCGCGGAGTTGGAACCATTTTTTAATGATTTTATCATTTTTGATATTAATATTTTTATTGAGAGATTTTCGATCAATCATTTTTAAATGTTTTAAATCAGATCAAAAATAAGTCTCACAAACAAAGTTTTTATTCCCACGATAAAGAAAGAAAACATAATCTCAAATTATTGTTACAGTTTCATTTTTAATTCAAAATTTTGAAATCTTTCAAATCAATTCAAAATCAGTTAAACAGTTTTTGTATAAAATTTTTATTAAAACAACTCAAAATTTTCATCATTTATCTCAATAAAATTTACTCTTTAAATTTTAGAATTGTTTTCTCAATAAATTCACTTTAAATTCGATAAATCATTTACTACAAAATTCACCCAAAATCAAACATTAAATGTGATTGGCTAACAAATCATAGGACACGAAAATAAATATTCTCTGTTGAAATTGCTCGAATGATTTGCACATATGCACGATGATGCGGTCAATGAAAACACTAAGACCGGGTTTTAATTTAAACAAATTTTAATAATAATTTATTATTATTTAAATTAATAATAATCTTTTAAATTTTTAAATGAATTTTAAATAAAATATTTTTGTGTACATCTTTTAACATATGTAATCAAAACAAGAAAAATAATTCAGAGATTTTGTCATTCAAACACAAATAAAATTATAATCATGAGAATAATGAAGACAACTGATTCTTGAACGTTTGAAAAGAAGGATGTTAATTTATAAATTCTAATAACATGTTATTACAGCCTCGAAGACCGGACTATGATAGCAGAGATGTGCATTCCGAAATTGAGCTCGGACTTGTTGTGGTACAGCCATTTTATAATTAGTTCGTTCAAACCATTTATTTTTAAAAAAATCCAGGAAAAAATTCAAATGTTTTTATCCCAAATATACTCGAAAGAATTTTGGTGAAAAAAAGTATTAATTGGTTTGCAATAAATCTAACGTAATAAAAATATTTTCTAATCGTAACAAGTGAGAAAACGTTTTCATAATGAAAAATTCACATTCTTTCATATTGATGAAATATCTCAAATCGTAACAAGTGATCGTTAAATTACAATATACAAATCGTTTGTATCGACAAACTAAGAACACGAACAACAAATTCATAAATGAGTTATAAAAATGTGAAGGATTTTTTTAATGGATTTTTTGATTTTATAAATTAACTTTTAACATGAAGACATTAATGAGATTTTTGATTTTTTTTACAAGAGGGTTGTTCGACAAAGTTTTTTTTATTTAATTTTTCCAATCATTTGTTTTCTCGCTTGGTTGGACATCGATGTTCGTAGACATCTTGATTGTTTGGATCAAATACTTGAAAGGAATAGTATATAGAATTAATAAGTAACCGATGATTATATAAATAATACTCGATAAAATTTATTTTTATTTGTTTAAGTTATTTGTTTTAAACTTTTTAGTTTTGTTTAAAGATGTAATATGGCACTAGTCAACAATTTTCTTTGCTTAAATTATATATAATTCCATGGCTCAATCAATTCTGTTTGACATAAATATTTCTTTTTTACTGATTTTAAAATCGGATAACAAAATGAAACTTTGAGCCTCATAATCTTGATATCACAAGAAAACTAATTTTTAAAAATCTGTAAATTTTATATGATTAATTGAGTATCATATGCTTGTCTAAAAATATATATAATAAAATATAATATAACTTTAAAACTTACAAATTTCATTTTATTAATTATAGATTAAAAAAATTGACATGTAATTAATATTAGTTATGTTAAATTAATCATTTTATATTATTTTGTCATTAAAAATATTTTTCGTTTTTTCTTTCAACATTATTAAAGGTAAATATTTTCATAAAAATAGGAATAGTCAAGATTCACTTAAATTTGATTTTTCAGCTTTGTAAAGTATATATATATATATATATATATATATATATATATATATATAAATTATTTTTATATACATTTGTTGTATGAGAAAAAGTTATTGACCAAAAACAAATTTGTTATGATTTGGTAATAAAGATTTGGAATAGCGTTGAGAGATGTAAAACAAATCACGTCCGCACCGTTGGATATCAGCGCTGTCGAACAGAGGAGCGTCCAGATTTTTAGATGTAAGTCGAGCACATTCGGTGGGGGCAGAATACAAGATCTTGACAGATGAGGACGATAAAGTACTTGCATCGATGTTGACCCCGCAGGAGACGCAAGAATGTCTTGGTGTTTCGTGGCCGGTGAATCAGTTATGATTTAAATACTTAAGTAATCCAATCGACTCTTTCATTGGAATGATAGATGCGATTATCTGTCATTGATGCGATTCTCAGAGTAAATCTGTCAGATTTGATTTTAGTGTATGTTGAGTGTGTGACTGGTTTGATCGATGTGAAAGACAGGTGTGGTATTTTTGACTTAACATAATGCAATCAGGACTTATTATTCGGGGCATTCCTCCTTCCTTTCGGTGTGACAGGGGTAATCGAAGAATCTATCTCATGACTTTTCAGTAGCGATGAGGAGAGGAACTGTTATTCGAATTCCCTTGTGCTGAATATCAGTTTGAGTGGTGGGAAATATCGTTGGAATTCTGTAATTACCTCACCGTCTGAAATGGTTGGTATCAAATTAAATCACGATTTCGTTGCACTGCTGTTTTCATATCAAAGGAGCAATATCAGACAAATTTTATTTTATGAGTTGAAGCTATGCCAAATAACTGTGGAGATTGCTTGAAATGCTACTGCAGTTTATGGTGCTATATGCGTTGACAAAGCCACTATGAATGATTGGTTCCATAAATTTTATCTTGAAGACATACCATGAACCGGTAAACCTACAATAACCAAGGGCACAAAATAAGAACCATGGTCGAATTTAACTGATCTCAAACAGTTCGAGGTAACGGCGAAAAAACTAAATGTTAATTACGATATAGTTGAAGATATTTTAAATCGAATTAGGAATGTAAAAAGTTTTCAAAATGGGTCCCTCACGATTTGAAAGATTACCAATAATTTTCACGTTTGAAGTTTCTTCTCTGATTTTTCGCAACCAAAACAACCCAATTTTGGACCACATTGTTACAATTGATAAAAAGGGGATTTTGTAAGACAACGGAATTAGGGCTGGCAATCTCGAGATCCCGATGTCCCGGATAATATTTCAATCCCAAAATCCCAGTATTAAAATTCTAGGGATCCAGGGATTTTGGGATTTTAGGAAAATTTGTTTACATAGAGATAAAAAATTATAAAAAATTGATTACTTTTCAAATTTAAATTTTTTCTTTTTGGTAAAAAAATCTACTACTAATCAGCTATAATTTATAACTGCTTTATAACTGTAATGGGGGAATTTTTTTCAAAAAGTGAAAAATAAAGTTTATCACTTTTTAAATTTTATTTTTGACTTTTTGGAAAAAATTCCCCTATTAATCAGTTATAAATCCTTTTTTATTTAATTAATTTTTTATAAATTAATATATAAAGAAACAAATTTTCCTTAATATATCAATGAATCAATGATATTGATAATTTAAATTTTATATAATTACTTTTAATACGTATTTAACAAGTAATTCTAAATTAATTTTTTGATATTTGTTTAAATATTTTATTACAAGAATGTTATTATTTTCATAATATAATAAAAAAACTTAAATAAGAATTAAAAATCAAATTATATAAAAAGAAAAATTTTAAATAATAATTTCAATTTCAATAATTTGCAAATGAAAATTGTTCACCTCAATGCAGTGGCGTAGCAACTGTTATTGGCGCCCGGGGCGTCCTAAGATTTGCCGTCCCCTAACCCTAACCCTAACATTAACCCATTATTCGAAACTTTCAATTACTGTCTTTGCTAAAAATTAAATAGAGCTCTGTTATTGTTAGTCTCCAAATCTTTTCTTTAATTTCATACTTTTCTTGCAATACTCTTATTCTTATACTAAAAATTTCCAAGTGACGAAGTCATTTCAAAAATTACAATTTTATTTACAATTTACAAGCGAAATTTTCGCACTTTCATTTCTGCAAATTCATTGACAACAGTATCAAAATTCAGTTCTGCACAAGCTCCTCTCAATTGAGAGGACTGGCAAGTCTGTAATTGACTCACTGTAGATCGAAGATAATTCTTTATGAGCTTCAATTTGGAAAACGAGTCTTCGTAGCTGGCAACGCTAATATCCCGGGTAAGAAAGATGCTCAGCAAGATCACAATATTAGGGATGGAGTCCCGAAGGTTATATCTCTGTATGAAGCTCATAGGTTCTAAAGGTACGTCGATTCTGTCGTTTCCTGAAGCGTGGACAAAATACTGCAATCTTCTTTCGGCTAAGAATGCCTATTTCTTCACCTCGTTTTCTATTTCACCAAGTTGGCAATCGTAATTATCACCAAAGAGATTCGATGGTGCAATGACAGCATATTTGTTTGCAAGATCATGAACTTGTTGAAATCATAAGTATATTTCGTCAATCAACCTGTCTACGACAGACAGCATTCCCCGTCTCTGCTCAGCATCAAATGCCATAACTACATCAGTCAATCCCTAGCCCTCCATTCTTTTCTTTTTGCGAATTTGACGCTCCAAGCTTATCCCCATTTCAAAGCAGAGGTTCTTGGATTCGTCCATTGCACTGTCCACCATATTTTCTCTATTCTTAAAAATGTAATCTCTCAGTGCGTTGCACTTGACAGAACTTTGATGCAGATCCAGCCTCTTGTTTGAAGATAAAAAATTCATTTACCTCTGGCAGAACAGAATTCCAAAGTGTCAGAAGCGACAGAAATTGAAATAACAGTAGTGACAATAGAATCAGAGATGCATCTTATCTTCTCGTCAAATTTTCTCCTTCATTGGTGAACTTCTCCAGAGCAGTCACGATTTGTGATAATTTGTTCACCAATACATTTACAGCATCAGCTCAAGTGCTCCATCTAGTTTCCACAACCCGCTTAATACTTAGATCAGTCTCATGAATCAAGACATCCAAGCGATGCGTCGATGCGGAAAACAAAGAGAACCACCGGTCCAATGTAATTTAATTTAATTTCCACCAGTTTTTAAAGCCTTCTTCAGCAGAAAAACCAGACAGGCCAAATGAAAACAGTCTGCAGCAAAAGCAGAACAGGGCCTTCTTTGATTGACTATACACCATTAATGTTCTCATACTTTTCTCTCCGTTCCGCAGATCACGAAAAAATCATTTTTGGTTAACTTCCTAGTGTCACCTTTTGTTTTCGTTCCTGGTCGCGGTAATTCTTTGAATTCACAATGAAGATGCTGCACAAAAGTATATCCCTGCAGAACAAGCATAGTCAGAATTTCATGGTTAATCTTAACAGGCCAAAGACCAATATCAGTAAAGTCAATGCTTCAGGCTATTGCAACAGAATTCTGCTGTCTAGAAATCCATGATATGTTGGAACAAGTATGTAAAATTGCAGTGACCATTGGTCAATAGGAGGGGCTCAATCCTCTTGCATCAAAACGCCAGACAACACATTTCATGAATCACTCTAGAAAAGTTGAACGATTCAAAAGTCAATGTTTTCCCTCATCCACCGTACTCTCAAGACTTTTTGCCAATGAATTACCACTTTCTCATGCATCTTGATAACTTTCTTCACAGTAGGATCTTCCCCAATCAAGAACAAGCAAAAGAAGTATTCATCGATTCCATTTTTTTCGTTGATGAAATCATTAGCATTGTGATTCTTTTGCATAAACGCCCTTATTCTAATTGGGCTTATTTCAATGAAATTTTATAAACATGATGAAAATAATAACGTTTTGAAATTAGCAACCTAAAAGATACTAAACGTCTGTGGCAACCTTATATATATATATATATATATATATATATATGTGTGTGTGTGTGTTTGTGTGTGTGTGAAGGGAATTACAAATATTCTAATTAATTTTTATAAAAATATCCTTTTAACTTGTACATAAATGGTACCGAAATGATTTGTTGAGCCATAAATATTTGTCTTTCATGTTTATTAAAATGACAAAAAGTTTTATTGATTATCTTGGGATGTTTCAAAGTCAAACAATTAAAATGAAAATCTTTCAAATATTCTGTGATGTGTAAGGATGAAAGTAAATTCGCGGAAATCATCGGACATTAGTTTTTGTGACATTAACAATTCTCATTTTATCTTAATTTTCCGCATTTTATAACTGTATTATATTTTTATTTGTTTATTTTATTTGAATTAATATTTTAAAAATAAATATATTTCTAGGTTTATTATAGCTTTAATACATTAACTGAAATTTTTCTCAATATTTTTAAATATGTTTTTAATCCTCAAAAGTTAGAATTTCAACTGTATCGAACAGGCATCTGAGTTGTCAAAACAAAATGATTAAATTTAATAAACATGATGAAAGCAATGACGTTTGAAATATAAAATGATACAATTAATATATAAAATTGTAGAAGATAAATGACATATTGATATTAATCTTAAACTTTAAAGTTCCATAATGGATTAATTTTTTTATAAATAAATACTATTAATAAATTGGAAGATGTAAGCAAAATGAATTTGATGTAATATGATTGTTAAGTGCATCTTTAGTCCTCCTGAGATTATCCAACTTTCCCTCTGCAGAATTTGTTTGACTTTCTCTGATATTTCTTCTCTTATTTCACATAGTCTACTTTTCTGTTCTTCATCACAAATAGACGTTACCATCTCGATAATGATAGTATAGCCATGAGTAGATCTTTTTCTCTAAAAACAGAACTCAGCATCACAAATATCTCTTAATTTCGATTATTCAACGGTCATCATTAGACAAAATAATAGCTTATTGAAATTATCTATAAATATACAAGGTGTCTCAAAGAAAATGTGCCAACTGATTGAAAAAATGAGAATTTGGAGTAAAATATTTGTCATAAATTTCTTTTTATTAATTTAGAGTATACTCCGTTGTTATACCATGAAAAAGATTTTGATATGATCAGAATGTGATTTTAGCTCATCTTAGACTTAGTATGTTTTCTAATGTTTTCCAATGTGAGATTTAAATAAATTAAAATACAAATTTAATAAGTTTTCGTAAGATAATGCTATTAAAAATATTTTACATGGTGAATGTTAAAATAAATTTAAATAAAATTTTTTTCAACTTAATAACTCAAAATTGATTAATTTTATGTTAATAAATGTTATTGATAAAAGATTTAAATTTGTTCGAATAATCATAATTAAAATATTGAAACATAACACTTTTTAAAATAATGACGAATAGTAAACGATCTTCCGAGAGTAGTCACAAAGATGACTCTCATTGTAATGAAAAAGGTGTTTAAATTAAATAATTTTATTTTTGTTCACAATAAGAAATCCTATTTGGTTAAAAAATATAAATTGAAATCAAAGGATATAAACAAAATAAGTTTTAAACATAAAAATTACATTTTAGATTTCTTTAGAATTATTAGTTGGTAATACTTCATTTGCTTTGCATTGTTTCCAAAGCATGTTGAATTTCTACTAAGCGACCATGCTTCTGTTTTAGAACCAATGCATATTTTTCACTCTAAGTATATTCATTTTATTATCTGCTTGTTTCATTCATTTATCTGTTGTTTTTTTAGTAAAATTAAGACGTAGACTGGAGAAATAAAATATCTTCTAGTTTAATTCATTGATATTCTAGAATATTTTTTTATCTTCTGGAATAATACTTTCATGTTTTAAAATAATATATTCCATTTTAACCAGTTAACTGTTAACCATTTACAAAGTGCGCACAAATTTGTGTAGCGAAAATCGAACGATGACGAGTATAGTCGCCATGCACAGAGTAAGTGTCGCTGTTAAAGAATTGCATGAAACAGATAGGCTATTTTTATAAAAATTGCCAATTTAACTAATATTTATTTATTTACAAATGTGTTAATTATACAAAAATTAAACCTCACATAAGACACTAAAAATAAATCTATCACCATATTTTTGGTTAAAAAAATAAAACAGATATTATCATGGTCCTCTCAAGTTCAGAAGACCTGTTTCTTGCGTTACGCTTAATTAATTTTTCTTTCTTACTTTTTCTAGAAATTTCTAGAAAAATTTTTTTAATCAATTTTTGAAAATAAAGTTGAATAGATGATAATATATCACATGTTTATTCGGTATGCGAACTAAACCGCTGTTTCTGCCGGTATATATGGGACGCATGAGTTAATAACAAATTTTTCATATTTTTATTTTCGGCCTGGTCTCAAATTATTCTAAACATGTTGAAATTAAAGAATACGTTTCATTTTTACAAAAATTATAATTTAAATACCCAATGGCAACTACTTTTTAGGCATGACTAGTATACTCGTCATGACAAAAAATTTTGCCACTTTTTCATGACAAGTATACTCAAAATCAAAATGTATCAAAAACACAAAAATTGAATAAAGTCTACATTTAGAAAGAAATCTTAAGTCAAAATAATAATAAGTCGATGTATTCAAAGTTAACCTTACAATGTACAGAAATTCATATTTGAATCAACCACGTTTTATCTTAATATTTTTTACCAAGTAACATTCTCTGGGTATTTACGTATTGTGAATCTATAAGCAATATCTATGGAACGATTAGTAATCCTCTGGTACCGTTTATTTTATCGACTTCTTTTATGCCCCTTCAAAATAATTTTTTTATTGCAAAAAGAATTTGCAGATTGTAGGGTTAAAATACAATCTCATCAAATAAAAGCATGTTTTTTTTAAAAAGTTTATTAAAGTAATTTGTTTTAAAAAAAATTTTTATTGAAGAATAATATTTCATTCTTAGATGAAAATTGTCTTAAAAAACATTTTGGAAAAAATATTTATTTAGTAAATAAATTTTACTTGAGTATATTTGCTCAATTTTCAAATATTTATTCCCATTATGTTAATAGAAAACTTTCCAACCAGAATTTTACTTAAATTTTTGGCAGACTTTCGAAATTGACAATTTAATTTATCAATATTTGAAACAAGACTTATTTAAAAATAAATGATTAATTAATATTTCTTTTTGATAAATTAATGATAAGTTTAAAATTACAATTAATTGAATATCAATTTAATTATTATTTAAGACAACTATTTAAGTACTTGTTGATCATTATTTAAAATGAGAATCAAAATAAATCTTTTAATATAAAATTGTCTGATTAAATTCGTGTTAAAAATTATAGTACAACAGGATGCTGCAAAAATACGTAACAAAGTTTAATGCGTCCTAACACAATCCCAATAATTATTATTTTATCGGATTCTCATGTTTTTGTGTATGGACTGTATTTTGAATAATTTGTACTTTCAGCATGTCGAATAAACATAGTACAATTGTGGAGCTGTTTCGTCCAGGCAAACGTCATTGTGAAATTGTTTGTTTGCTCGGTGTTTTAAAAATGATAGTCTCGCGTGTTGTTCGGTGATTCGAACGTATTATGTCAAACACGGGTTATCAAACCAAAAGGTGTCTCGGCAACAAGTTATTCAGGGAAAATAGAGTTTTAAATGGAGTTTCCTTTCTGATGTATGAAGAAAACGAGCGTCTAAAGTGGTTATTTTCGAACATATACTTCAAGCTGCAATTAAATATTGATTACATTCATATAGCAACAAGGTCTTGGAATTATTTCACCAATCACCCTTATCGTTACAGGGACTGCACGTACAGTTTGTCGATAAACAAATTGTAATAAAAAACATGAGTCAAAATTTATTAAGTATAAAAAACGATTATTCAAACAAGAGTTTTTTTGTTTTACAAAAATTGAATGAGAATTAATTATTAAATTTTTGTGCTCGATTAATTTCAATTCAAAGATTTTGACGATGACCGAAAAATAAAAATAAGATTAACTGTAAAAAAATTAAAATTTAAAAATGAGTAAATTTACAAAAATTAACGTTTTTATAATTAGATTTCGTTTACACAATTTAATTTGAAAATTGTGTTCACTACAGTCATATTCTCCAACAGAGGCCTCGATCTGGTTATCATTTCAGCTGATCGTAGAATAACGTACTCACAAAGTATATTTTTGACAAATTTATAATTTCCATCTAAAAATGAAATGGACCATCTGACAAGAAATGGATATAGTATTGAAGCATCGAATAATCATTTAAATATGTCTCTGTAAAGGGTTTTTATTGTTTAAGTTTAATAAAATTTGTTTTAACTTTACCAGTTATAGAGTACAAATTGAAAATGTTTAAAGAAAGTTTACATCCTACTTATCGATTGTCTCATGAACAAAGAAAACATCCAAGAAAAATTCTCCCAATCTGAAATATGAATCCATAAATACGTAGTGCGTTCAATAAACATCTTGTCTAAGGTCTCGTTCGGAAAATACATAACGCGAAAATTTGGATTTTTAGACCCCGTTCCCCCCTTGTCCCAAAATGTCACACTTTCTAGGTGTCACGTCACAAATGAAATTTTTGAAAAGTTTTACAGTTTTAAATTTAAAGAGAATTATTGTGACTTTCGAAGTAATATATCGTATAATAAAATTTAGATAATTCATTTAATTCTAATGTTAAATCAAGCACATATTATTTATTGTTTTTTAAAAAAGATTTCAATAATAATTATGTGGTGCCGATAGCCGAACCAAGTAGCGGCGACCAGCACCTCTTAGATGTGCCGGGACTTGGTGCCCGGGGAGATCGCCATGTAGATTCGATGGCATCTGTTTGCCGATCGGTTCCGGTGACAGTCGGTCGATACGTCATTGGATGTCGGTTCCGTTTCTGTGAACGCCGATAACGCTATGTTCTTCGAAACATGACCCGACTGCGTGGTCGGTGAGATTGTGGGATCCGCCATGCATCGCCAAATTATGTGAGGCGATGGCGCATTGGATCCGACCGATCGGGGCCACTGCCGCACAGTGCGGTTCGAATAGTCGTTCAAAATCGTCAACGATTTAGATTTATTCCGTAAATATCATCATCGGGTAAAAAAATCAGATCGATTATTATTATTCCATTAAATTGAAAACATAAAAAGCAGTCATAATTTATTTATTCAAAACAATTGTTCGATTCAATCTTATTTATATAATTGCGTGATCAAATATTATTTAAACAATGTAATGTTTTTTTGTTTCATATTCGATCACCACAAATCATTTTTTTGTGACGTAACAAATTTTAAGACCCCCTCTCCCCTAGTCACAAAGTTTCACCCTTTCGAAGACCCCGCGGACCCCCTATGCGTTATGTATTTTAGAAACGAGCCCAAATATAAAAAATGTAATAGTAAATTTAAGTTTTTTTGTGTGAATAAATAAATTAATATAGGTTTTAGTTTCAGAATTCGTTTTATTTTAAATTAAATTTTTATTGTGAAATTGCGAATCGTCGTTTGTGCGATGAATTCAGACGTCGAATATTGCCGCAGTTTTGTTTTGCGGAAGAAGTCGTTCGGTGAAGTCTACGATCTTTTTTTATCAACACACCTACATGGCTCCACATCGTAATCCATGACTCCATATTCGTACCCTACTTCTGGACTGGTGAAATGATGCGAAACCACTTGGAGAGTAGTCAGGGGTATCTTAAACCTATGTGACCAGCTTGGTGAGAATTTCCTTTCAAATATAATTATATTCTCCGTTCTAATTAATTGAATAAGTGTATCACCATCAATACTCTCTATTACAGCCAACTCGTAACAACCTTCAGATAGAATAGACAGAAGCAGAAGAACACGCCACTAAGGGTTTTCCACGAGAATGCGCCAGTGCACTCAGCTGGCATTTCTCCAGTTATAATTCAGGGTTCAAGACTAGTACTTTTGGATGATCTGCCGCACAGCCCAGATTTGGCACAGAGTAACTTTTACCTTTTTAGACACTGAAGAAGCAATTGAGAGGCATCCAGGTTGTATCCAAAGACGATTTGAATGTTGCTGTAAAAGAAATATGTGAAGCAAAACAGACATTACGTTAAAACATGATGCCTACCTAAGTTAAGCTTGTTGTGTTAAAAATGGCCTTTATGGAATTCGTTTTCTTTCTCAGGCCGTGTATTTATTAAACAAACTACGTAAATTTTGGCTTAGTAAAACGTGTCGAGATTTTCAATTTTAAAAACTGTGAAGAAATGCTTTTGATCTACTTAGAACAGTTGAAGTTGTTGTTTACTCATTATCAATGAGAAGACATTGAAGACAAAAAAGAATAACTATGATGATAAATAAATTGAAAAAATCCTCTTAATTGGAAATGAAAACATTATTTTCGAACAAAAAATATAATGGCTCTTTATTTATAATGTATACATCATTTTGAATCTGAAGGAGCATATTTTGTTTAAGTTTAATGATAAAAGTTTTGCCAAAACTTATTATAAACATATATTGTAATTTACTTTATTTTACACTTCATAAATAATTGAAAAAAATGAATTTCCTTTGGCTAATAATTTTTTTCATCATTTTATTCATTTAGGAAATATGTTTCAGATGAAAATTTTGAGATCTAAGAAAATAATCTGTATAATTTATTTTTTTAAAGCTACAATAATTGAGTTCAAATAAAGTTTTTCTTTTTAAATTTATAAAGATGACAAATTTTTGATAGAAAGAATAAATGGTAAAATCGACCGATATCGAAAGTAAAACTTATTTTTCATAAATTTTTGAATTTTACTTAATAATTTATAATGATTAATTTACTTTATAATTTTTAAATTTAATTCTGATTGTATATATGACGATATTGATTTTTCAATATTATGACATAAATGCTTTTCTGACTGTTACACCATAAATAATTTCCATACTTTTTAAAAAACTTTAACTTGTTTAGATAAATCACTTTGTATATTTAAGCTTTGTAAACTTTGAGTGTACAAGCTAATCTAGTTTATCAGTTTAAATGTCTCAAGTTTGAGTCTTAGTAAATTGGAGAACGCATCGTCATCTCAGTACTAGAATAGCAGGACACACTCAAATGAGTAGGAACAGTTCCATTCTCGATCATATACATAGTTGTCATGATCGTGAAAAAATAAGTTACGAAAAGAATTCAAAGTGTTCAGTAAAAATTTTGACACAAATTTCGAGCGGATGATCACTGAGGCATTATTTATTAAGCAATTAAAACCATACTTAAATATACAAAGTGATTTATCTAAACACTTTAATGTTTTTTAAAAAAGTATGGAAATTATTTATGGTGTAACAATCAGAAAACCATTTAAATGATTTGTAAATTTCTTTTAAAATTTATTTTAACTGACGATGCCTTTACGAAATAAAATTATTGATAAATGGTATTTTTGTTTTGTTTTATCTAAGTTACCATTGTGCATTATTCAAAACGATATATATA
>MQRK01214676.1:458-29953 GCA_001938485.1 Girardia tigrina
AAATAAATCCAATGAAGAATAGGTAAGTAGCAAATAGGGTAGGGGTAGACCGAAAAATATTTCGCATGATATTTTGTTGAGTGTAAAGAAGATTGACAAAAAAATTGCGAAATTTCTCATACACACGCAAATGTGGGATTGTCTTATAGTGAGATAAAAGAGGGAAATTTTGTTTAACATTATGTTAGAGCATTATTATTAGTGTGATAAATACGTCTAGAAGGAACTAAATTAATTTTTGAAAGATGCTATCTGATAGAAGAACATCTGCTCCACACAATGGTGTAAACCATATCATCGTAATTGTAATATTATTCTTTTAATAATAGAAATAAAAACATTAACAAATCATGTGAAAGAATTGACGTGAAAACATTAACATGGCTTTATTATTAGTGTTATAAATACATATAGAAGCAAATAAATTAATTTTTAAAATATGCCCTTACTTTTGTGAAAAGATTACAAACTAAACTGCGATTATTTGGCATCGTGAGTGGACAAACTAAAACAGGGATCTTTGAGCAAATATTTAATGCAGTATCAGCTTCGACGGAATGTTAGAAATTACCATATAAAACAAGATATGTTTATACTTCATAAAAGAATTAGAATCACCATAAAAATATATGTACCAATGCAGACCGTTTTTTAGGATAACCCTAACTTCTGAAACATAAAATGTAAATAATAAAGTCACAACTCACCAGAAAAGTAGTTGACGACTATAATAATCAAATGTGCATGAAGTGATACTACCAAAAGTATATAAACAACAAATCATTACTTCATTATACATCTTTTTTTGTTTTTTATAGTCGTCTCATCTCATAATTTACTTAATAAATATTAATTTAATGCTTGAATAAGGAATGTTTTTTTCATTGTTTTTTTCAATGTTTTTTTCATCGAAAAAAACATAGAAAACAATTCGAAAAAAACTGTTTTCTATGTTTTTTTCGTTTTTTTACATCCCTGGAGTTATGTATCTAAAATTAACCCTAGTTTATTGAAATATCATGGTTATGTGATGAAAAACTAACTTGATTTCGTACTTATTGCCCCTGCAAAGATGGTTTATCTTTTGTTTTTATGTATCATAAAATTATATTATGCCCCTATCAAAAGTATCTTCAAATCATCACAGTACACTTTCTACTAATAAGTTTTCTGCAATTTCCAATACTCGGTCTACGGAATCAATATGAAATAGTGAAAACGATGAAACCTAAATAAAAGTCATTGTTTTGAAAAAAAATTAATTTAATTAATTTATGCAATGTAAAATTGACCAAAGAAACGAAAATTTAAAATTAAAATATTGATATTATATTAGAGTTTCATAATTATTCAAACCAGTAATTTATTCAAATTAGTAATTTAGTTATTATTTACGATGAAATGATTACTAAATTATTATTGTAGTACTTAAAATATTTAGGGGAATTTAGAATTATTATTAATTATGTTAGTTCGAATTAGTTAATTATAGAAAATGTGTTTTGTTTATGTTATGTTTAATTTAAAAAAAAGTATTAGTACTAAATATTTCTGTTTTTTGAACACATCAATTCAAAAGAAATATGTGTATACCAAAAACAGATATTCAATTTAACATCTTTGAAACTCCACAATCTACAAAGCAAATCGTGGAGTTGTAGATGAAAGTTAATATTTTTTTTCAAGTTTGCAAATATTTGTTGCAATATTTGAACATGGGTTACATAAAAACATAACCCACTTCCTTTGTTGCACTTCATTTCCTCCTGTTCTGGCGGTTTATTTATACAAAAGTATAATAACCGTGTTAACAAGAGACTCAAACCACCTTCAATGTTTAGCTTTAATGTTTAAATGTTCATTTAAACAATTTTTTATTATTTTAATGAATTTAATTTGAATAATTTTAAGTATTTTTATTATACTAAATAAGTTTTTTTACTAAGTAAATTATAAATAGTAATTCAAAGAAATTGTTATACAATTCTTTATGTAGACAGAACTCTACTTGGCCAACAGATTTTTTTGTTATCTTTTGTAGAACGGAAAACTATGATTACATTTTTTAATAAATTTATTATGTTATTAGTAATTATTTCAATATTTTGCTGAATGAAAATTTCATACACAAACATTTTTCAATTCTATTTTACAAATAAATAGTTACTTTTAACATAAGTAATTTATTATAAAGCATGAAAGGAAAAAACCAAAACAAATTATAATTTAAAAGCTAATGTTTATTATAAAATTTACTAAATGCATTTTTACCAAATAACATTTTGAGAAATTAAAGGTTATCATTATTTATATTTCATTCATTAATCAAAGATTTGAATAAATATAAAAAATATATCAATTAAAGAAAGATGCTTACCACAGATTGTGCTACCGAAAATTGTTGTAACAATGAGCCTGTTTGTGTTGTTAATAAATGTTTTTACTCAAAAAAAATCTGGCGACCACAACTCATGTGACAACTAACATTATAGGCTATGAAAAATTCAATGTATCAGAATCGGATTTGGAATTATTGGTACAGCAGAAGAGAAAAATATTGATGGTGACTATGTTTATGCCACCTTCAGCAATAAAAAATATGCATAGACGGATGTTAAAAATTACAAACAAAATTTAAGGCCGTATTTACCAAAGAAAAATCCTTGAATTGAAAACCACATTCATTGAATGTAACCGATATGTAAAAACGATATGATTATTGCAACTATACCATTATTTTTGTATCAAATGTTCGAACTAAATTGTTTTAAGGAATACCCTGTAAAAACTTTATGAAGAAAATTTGTCATACATGAAATTATCGAAATGAATGGGCTTCCTTAAAAATAAAGCATAGTTGCAATGCTTTTCTATGAAGTTAGAGATCGTTTAAACGTTTTTTAAACGTTTAATTTGCTAAACGGAGACCGTTTAAACGTTTAGAAAATTTTTAAACGTGCCCACGTCTAATAATCAGTGATCTGATAATGACGGTTAAACCGTCGAAATATATTATCCTAAAATATATTTTTAAAGGGCGTTTATTTGTTTTTAATAAAAAATTGCCATCTTTTTTTAAAGTTTATTATAATATTAATATATATTTTAATTTAATATAATATTTATTTCATTTAGCATTTTTGATCTTTGGAATGTTGGAAGGCTTTAACTCGACATACGTGACCCTGTCACTAACTGTTCATTATCAGAGAAAGTCAAAGAAATGCTGTGATCGTGTAATTCAGTTCTAAGACGACAATAATAATTTACATTTGACACGAAGAAATCGAGATTGTTTTATTTCAGATAAACGATCTAAATCGTTTAATATTCAGTTAACCAGCATTACCTTGAACGGTATTTTCAAATTCATTTTGATACATGGCATAATAGTTTATATTTCGAGCGTACTATTTTAATCACCATCCCGAAGTTATCTTTCAACTCCAACTTTATCTCTTCGTCTCAATCTATCCATCACCAATTGTAGCCCTGACGAGGACTGTGTCTCGTTCCCTCACAATCATTTTGATGTTAGGCCGACCACATTTTATTCGTGTAGACTAATTCAAACCAAGTCTCCATAGGTACATTCAGGATGTTCGAGTTAGTAAATTCTCTGGTTATGAGTAAAATTTTTGTTTTGATTACATTAACCATGAACTTTCGAGCAGCTTTAAAATTATTATGTCATTACAAAAGAAAATCATTAAACCTCTAAGTAATTATATAACGATCAAGTTAACTTAATTAGGAAGTAAGCCAAGACAAAATAAAACGAAAAAATTACAAGTGCTTAAAATTAATCAATTAAATTACTTATGAAATAAGTCAAGACAAATAAAACGATAAAACTAAAAGTGTTTGAAATTAATTAATGAAATTATTAGTCAAATAAGCCAAGACAAAATAAAATGATAGAATTAAGAATATTTAAAATTAATTAATTATCACCATTAAATCAAATTCTTTTAATCTTAAATTACGACATCAAATAATTTTTAGTTAAATTGTTCAGAAAATTATCGTACAGAATTTAATTACAATTATTTACAACAATTTTGTCCGTACGATCCAATTACATACCCGCACCCAAGGACCGCTATGCTCGATCCCTTGGATACGGGAATGAACCAACATCGTACCTCTGGCACTCAAATTCTATCGGTTCCGTCTTCATAATACGTTTCCTTCTCGCATTGATCATGGCAATATTGAATAACATTAATGAAATAAATCAGATATATTACTGAGAACAATAAGAATCTGAATATTTATTTGGAACCAAATATTTCAATTAATAAATAAACTGATTAATAAAATTGGAAATAAAACAGGAGTAACACGACGTGAAATCATTAAGCAAATTAATAAATTAAATCGACAATCATAATTATCAAATATAATAAAAACAACAAGTGAAATATATCAAAATGAAATGAATAGACCCAAGCAATGATGATACCTCTCGGTGTTCTTGTTCTTCCAAATTAACAAATATAACATATAGTTTCGTCGCTGGGTACAGGTTAAACGTTCGCCAACAAATTAAAATAATATATCGTAGTGTAAATCAAATGGAACAATTCTTTCAAATTAGGTGTTGTTGAAATAATGTATTGTAAATCAAATCGAAAAAATTTTTAAATTGAGTGCATGCCGCAAAGTGCTGTGCAAAGAATTGTGCGAAGTGTGCGAACCAGTTCAAGTATTTATACCCTACTGGATACATGTATGGTTCGGCATCCTGTATGCCGATTACGGCAATGCGATAAAGGATGTCACGACGAAAATCCGACTGTTGTTTATCTACTGTTCGATGGCAGATTGTAGGGGGGAAGTGATTATTTTAAACTTTCGTCTAATACATTTTCTAATTCTCGAAACTATGTTTATTTTATCGGCCTATGACATCCGCAGAACGTACAAATTGTCGCTGGTTTATTCATCGGTGTTTTCTGACAGGATGGACCGATTGTGCGTTTTCTCTGAAGATGTGCTACGGCATCTTAACCGGTTGGAGGTAATCAACTTCTAATGTTTATCGTAGATGCAACTATTGGTTATTCTATATGTTACGCTTACAGGGTAGAGAGGGGATCTGGCGGGAGTGCACATCATAGTATTCTCGATCGTAACAATAGCAATGACTCCGGTCAATGGTGATCTCTATAACAGACTCCTGATTCGCCTTGTAAAAGCAAGATCAAAAGCGGTTCGTATTTAATAACAAATTACCGATCGAAGATGGCTCTTGAAGATCTTGAAGGGAGCTGCCATATTACCCATTAAATCGCAGGAAAACCTGGTACGGTAATATTAGATCAACTAAGAAACGTGTTTATTTTTCTTTCAGAAAAATCACTTCGGTAAAAAAATTCTGACTCTTTAAAAACAAAATTAAAATAAAATTTTAATTTTTTAGTTTTTATATTATTTTTTGTTAATTAATTTAATAATTACACTCCACAGAAAAATCAATTGATTTTCTGTGAAGGTAAAATTTGCAATTATACTTCCGCTCAACACAAAACGAGATTCCCTTAAACAATTTCTTTCTGTGTTACTAAGTTCGCAATTTCGATTTTTATTGAGTTTTATGGAATTTTGTTTTGTAACGTTCGAAATTGGAATTCACTACATGGTGGTTATATGGAACTTTTTTATGATGGTAGTAGATTTTTTTATTTTTGTTTGGATTTAATATAATGTGGTTGTCCGAGAATCGAGCAAAAATTTCCTATAGTGAGTTGGTGATGGAATTCCGTCACAACCAAACTGTTTTGTTTTTTTTGTAATATGTTATTAAAAATTGAATTGAGTATTGACAAAAATTTGATATCATCGTTCAAAAACTTTATAATTCTTTCTTTCATGAGCCTCCGATGTTTTTTATGTTGGAATGCTTGAATTAAGATAATTTAAATTTAATTTATTAACTTTGTCGAAAAAACTGGTATTATTATTATTATTGTTACAATTATTTTTTTCCAAAACCATTAGGAAAATTCTTAATAATTATACATTTGGGACAATGTGGAAACAGTATGGAACGAAGATTTGGAAATAATCGCCAACGAACACAGTGTTAAACCGACCACTGGTGTTTACGAAGGCGGCAGTGAATTGCAATTACTGAGAATTTACGTTTAATTTACTTCTGGAAATCATGGATTTAATTTAATATAATTACGTACTGAATTCGAATCTTGGGAAATTGTTTCAACCAGATTATTTCATCAATGGTTCATCAATTGCTTTTAATAATTCCAAAAGAAATACGGTCCTCTTAAGGACCACAATTGATAATAGGGAGCTATATAGTGCAGAGTTGCGGCGGGAATCTGAGCGCCTTTGCTCACTTAAAGTTAGCGACAACAAAATTTTTCTGCGAGCAAATTCGGCATCTCTGGCGATAGGATGTGGCAACCTTGCTACGAAGATCGTTGAACGATCAGTGGTAGTAATATATTTAGGAAGGAAGGTATATCGGGAAATTTTTTCTTGGTATGAGTTTGGGTTTGATATAAATGATTTGTTACTGAGGCCATTTTCTAAACGGGTTTTTTATTATTATTTTGTTTGTTATTAGGTTGATGCAAAAGAAATGCAGGTTTTTGATTTCTTTTTTATTAACCAAAATATAATAAAACAAAAGCATGTATGATGTTATGAGTCATTTAAAAGCCTAATTTATACTCTTTCGGATATATTTGTCTAAAACTTATTATAATATTTCTTTTGTTAATAATTTCGATTTTAATTGCATATGGTCAAAACGTGATTTTCGCAACATTTACTTCTACGAAAACTTCTACAAACCGCTCGAAACATCAACGAAGTTTTGGGCAAGGGATATGTCAATGAATGCACGGTGCAGCGCTGGTATCAAAGGTTTTGCTCTGGCAACACCAGTCGGCAAGATGAGCCTCATTGCAGCCGCCCATTGACTATTGACAACGACGATTTGAAAAAAATCGTCGCCTTCAAATTGATTTTATTAATTGTTTCATTAAAAAGTAATAAAAAAACTAAAGTAATAAAAAAAGTAATAAAAATCTTTCTCTCGACTTAGAAGAATTATAAAAATTCTACAATCAAAATTCACGACCAAAATTCACGTCAAAGACTATTGATTCAAATTCAAAAAACACGATGCGGCAATTTCGAATTTTAAAGACCAACAACAATCGATCGACATGATAAAAAACGATGACTCAAGACACCGTGTTCACCGAGTTGTCCATCCAGATATCATTTGCTGAGTTCAAGAGCGCCAATCACGAGTTTTGCATCAATCACTTGTGTGGCCCAATAGTACTGAGAGAATCGTCGACGAAAAAGAAGTGAGACTTTTTGATCGTGTCAGCAACTAACCGCAGTGTCCAAGAGCATCGAGAAGGCCGACAACAGCGAACCGATTGGCCGTGGAGCCAAAATTTTATTGGGGAGATCATTATTTTTTCGTTAGATCATAACGACCCGGAATCCGCTGACTGCCGTACACTCTGTTCTCACTCATATTCGTGTTTTTAATAATTTACAAACCCTTTCTTGATGGTTATAAATTCCTTTGATTTATATTGAAAATCGTAAAATGAGCGACTAGTGAAATTGCACTGTTAAACAAACATTTTTTTACAAAAGAGTGGTGTCGAACTTATAAAGGTTTTTAAAAATTATTGATTTAACTGTATGTAATAAAAAGGAAACTTGTAAAATTTATTTAATGTCAAAATAATATTAATGAATAACGGTTACACAATTTAGATATTATTTAAAATAATAATGAAATAATCTTCTTTTGATCTATTTGTGTACCGCAGAAGGAACAGCGGTTTATATTCTTCAAACAACTCGAACAAAACATGTGGCCGCAATTGAGTCTTCTTTCAACCTCCATCGAGCAGCAAAGAGAACACATCTGAACATTTCGTAAAATAACAAATCAAAGACTTTCTAACTTACAATTTTTACTATTTGCATGATGGATTTATTGAGTGGTTTGAAACAAAGTTGTCTTTTGTTAAAACGGTCGTTGTTTGACTTAATTAGCTGTGGAATTTCAGGTACTCCCCCTTGTTTGATGGGACAGATGCTCAATAATTTGTTCGATTGTCGAAGACTTCTACTTCTTTCCCACTTATATCAGTATCAAAAAAGAATATATTATACAAAATTCTTACTCCGATAATTTTACAACTACGATTATATGTTAAAAAGACTTTTTGGAAATCGAAATAAAATTCCAGAGTCAATTCCTGAAGATCTCTCACGAATTGAGACTTATTCAAACAATAAAACTGAACGAAACAATTAAACAAAATAAAAGAGATAATTAATTTACAGCTTCAAATTTTATAAGTAAAAATTCGGAGAGAAATTTCATAAAATTTTCTTTATCAAAACGAGAAATATTTTTCTGAAAGAATTTTCATATGTAAATCGAAAATATACAAAATTAACCAAAAAAAATTGTAAATTCGGTTTCTCCTGTAGAAAAAGTAATTTAATTTCCAAATTATTATTTGTTTTAATAAATTCCATCAGCTTTTCTTGATTCTAAAACATATTAAAGTAATATTAGCATAATAAAGTAAATATAAAACTTTTTATTGTATATAAACCTAAGATGTAAACAGGGTTATTTAAATGTATGTTATCATTTAAAATTATGAGCGAAAACAGTTCTAAGGTTGTGTGAATTGTATTTAAATTAATGCATAAAATAATAGAATGAAAAATAAAATAATAAATAAAATAATATATGAAAAACTTTTTAAAAAACCACGTTTTTACCGTGGAGTAAAAGGTAGAAAATACTTTTATCTTGGGTTACACAAACTTTTAATTTGAATAAATTGTAATAAAAATAATAATTAGATTTAATTCTAATATTGAATATTCTAATTAAGACTTTTCATAAATATATGCCTTGACCACATCATAAAATTCGACAAAATATACGTGGGCACGTTAAAAAGTTCTGATTATACCATTATAGTTCGTCTATTCATGATCTCTTTGTAAGTTATGAATTTCAATCACAATGTTACTGCATGTTCAGGATTGATTGTGTGTGTCTCGAGTCATTTACGTTTTTGAGGGTTTCAGTTACTACTACATTATTTGCCCATAATTTGTGACCCGTGCCAGTACGGGCACGAACCGTACTAAATATCTGATTAAGTAGTTAATTTTAAAAGTTTATTAAAATTAATATTTGATTTTTATCATTTTTGTGTTTTTTACCATTAAACAAAAATGAGAAGTTATTCTAGTTCAAAGATTGAAAAAGAACCATTTTTCTCATTATCAGCATTCTCCAAAGCTGTCTTAACTTTATGCTGTTCTAAATATGTTTTGTCTTTACAGTTTTTTGAAGATACTATTATAGTTACAAGATTAAACGTCACAAAAGTTTTGTAATGTTGTTCTGAGGGAAATAACAAAAAATTCCACATATCTGAAAATGGAATTTTTCGAAACCCGAAGTGGAAAATGGGCGTTGTTGGCCACTAATAAATGGAAAAAAAATTTTCATGAAAAGCATCTTTCCATCATTCTATTTTTCGAAGACAATTCAAATACAAATATTTTTCTTAAGAGCTGCCTTTCCAGACAATACTGCGGTCACTTTTTCGAATTTTATATTAGAAGCTTTGGAAAATTTTTGCAATTTCGAGATTGTTGTAATTTCGTGCATTATTGATAATGCCAAAAATATGTTTGCTTCTTCGAATATTTGTGAGGATTTTATGGAGTTCACATTAGTTTTTGAATTTTATTTTTAAAATATATCAAGGAAAATTTCAAAACATTTAAAAAATAATTCATACATTGAAATATAACGAAAGAAATTTTAGAGGAAAAAAATGTTTTAATAATAAAAATATTAGAAAATTTTAGGGTTAATTATAATAATTTTCTATAAAAAACAAAACTCATCCATTTAAAAATATATTTATTGACAATATATTGTTTGATGGAAATCAACCTTTAGTATATAAAAGATATGTTAACGATATATTTCTAGTTACTAAAAATCAGGCTGACGTACTTTCATTTTTAAATTTTATGAATTCGTTACATCCAAATTTTAATTTTACAGTTTGAAATGAAACGAATGGAGTCTTACCTATTCTGGATCTTTTTGTTGAAAGAAAATCTTAGTTAGGAGATTGAATTTTATAGGAAGCAAACTAATTCAGGTTTATATACTTCACCGGACGGCATTTGTGAACCGAAGTATAAAAGAAACATGATTAAAGGCTTAATTTTTCGCCCCTGATCGTTGTCTTCCACTTTTGTTAAATCTGTAGGAAGTGTTAATAAACTAAGTTATTCTAAATCTTTTCTAAAAAAATTAAAAAAGAAAACAGTGGATAAAATATTTTATATTTAAGAATTTTATGACGATTTCATAAAATTCAAAATATGTTCAGTAATAAATCTATGACACCTTTAACACTTTGTTCTGAAATTGTTTATGAAGATAAATATAATGGTGTGATGACACATACATTGGAGAGACTGCCCGTCATCTCTATAAAGGAATGCAATAACATGTTCGAAAAGAGCGTAAGAGGAAATAGGAAAAAAAAGTAAACGTGATTATAATATTGATAATTTCAAAATTCTGTGTAAGCATTTTGACAGTTATTGGGAGAGAGTGTCGTGGGAAGCATTGTTAATTAAGTTATGTTTTCCTAAAATTAATGCTCAATCGGCAGTCTCAACCAGCTTATTGAGAATTTGTCATTAACATGGTTTCGTGCAATCGATTACACAATCACCATTTTTGTATTTATATACAGGTGACCTAAATACAAATTTGTGACCTAAAGGTGACGGTAGATCCGTCGAAATATATTGTCAATAAATACATTTTTAATGTATGAGTGTTGTTTTTCAAATTCATAAAATTATAAAAAAATATAAAATCAAAAGGAAAATATTAGTTATAGATTTTTTAAAAATATTTGTTTAACGATTAAAACAGGAACTTTATAATTGAAATGTTTTTATATAACAATTTTTCAATGAAATAAAACTAAAGAATTTTAAAAGAAAAAGTTCAAAGTACAAAATTTAAATTAAGGAAATTTTAATAAAAGAAATGTTATAAAACTATTTTTGTGAATTTTAAACAAATAATAAATTAAGTATTCATATTTATATTACATTATTTTTTTGTGTTAAAAGTTTGTACAAAAAGAAAAATTGTTCCTCGATAATTTGTTCGAAATAATTTTATTGTGTTGTATTAATAAAATTTTCAATAATCTCAATTTTTGATTTTTCTTTAAACCACAACTAGAAAAGTCATCGGTCATCGCCTTTGTATAATGGTGTATGATTATTATATCTTGATACAATGGTGGAGGATTTGATTTGCAAACAGATGGATGTTTTTACCACGTTTTTCTTAGCTTGGTTTCTTGTCTGTCTGTCTGTCTGGAACAAATCTTGGAATTGATTTTTCGACCACTTTCAGTCATCCAATTGAGCTGAATTTTTTTATACAGGCTTGCTTCCAATGACAATACAATATTTTAAAACATTTACTTTACGGTTGTACGGAAAAAAAATAATAAATTGAACAAATATTGTGAAAATCAAGTGATAATTAAGTGTAGAAGTATTAAAATTAGGTTTAAAAAGTATTTTGAAATAAAACTTGCTTTTATTAAAATAAAACTTTGTTATTTTGGTTTTATTATCATTTCCGTTATTCGAAATCAATCGAAAGATTTGAATTCCTAAATGATAATTTTAGAGATATAGTATGGATGAGGAAGCCGGAAGATAAAGAGATGTAAGTGGCTAAGATTCATTTGCTTCTACAATCGAATTTATCGGAATGTTTTAATTTGAGGTTTCTTGGAATGAAAATATTTGCTTAATCATTTTCTTTTGATAATGTCTTTGATCCAGAATTTGGATATACTCCCGTTTCAGTTTGAGGATAGACGGAGGCTGGTATTATTTTCAGTATATCTTTGATATGAATTCGTTGAGAATTTATTTAATGGATCTCATCAGGCAGAAGTTCGAGAAAATTTGAGTCGTCACTTTTGTAACGTCAAAAAGAAAATTTAGGAATTTTGAGAGAATTATTTTAATTAGAATGAGTAAAAATAAAACAATTTTCTTAGTAAGTGGAACTATGTCCAACGAATTATGTATGGATAATCAGTGAAAATGAACAGTGATGAGGCGATAGATCATCGCTGTTGATCATTGACTGATCTTTCACTATTCCGAATATTACCTGATTGGCAGCATCAATTTTGCAGTGTTTAGAAAGCAGAAGTTTCACAATTGATTCGTTGCCCTCCATACAAGCCAAATGAATTGGTCTATTCTTAAACTGAAATATTTCAATGAATAATTCACACAACATTCGATCATTTACGTCATCCTCGGCTTCCAAATTGCAATTGTTACTGACTAACAATTCGGCAATCTCTGGTTGATTATAGACGCACGCATAATGTAATGGAGTTCTTTTATCCTGAATAAACAACAAATAATGTTCCATGTTTCATTACAATAATACCTCATTTGTTGCTTCAAGGTCGCAGTTGTGAGAAATTAGTAACTTTGCTATTTCTAAATAGCCATTCTTGCAAACAACATGGATTGGTCTCTCGAGATTCTAGTGTCTTTTATTAACAAATTGAAGATTGTTTTACTTTTACTTGCCTTATTTTCAGATTCGATATTGCAAGATCTTCCAAGAAGCATTTTGACAATCTTGCAAGATTCCTTCTGTTGACGTTTACGGCGCTATAATAAATAAATATTTATTTTATTTCTTTAAATAGAAAATTACAAGAGCATCACGATCTCTTTCATTCATGAATAAGTTATTCAATATATCACGAATTGAAATTCGACCTTCTTTTTTACAAGCCAAATGTAATGGAGTATCTAAATCTTATTAATATTCAAATTTTATTTCAAAATAATAATAATATAAAAATTACTCCATTTTTGGCCTCAAGGTCACAATGTTTGGATAATAAATATTCGAGAGCATTCACGTGACCTTCTTTTATTAATATATGTATCGCTCTATCTTTATTCTAATGAAAATTTTTGATAACATTTGTTTGATCTAAATAACAAACCTGATCTTCGATTTCCACATTGCAATTGTTTTCTATGAGTATTCTCATTATATCGATATGTCCCCCCAAACATGCCTGATGCAATGGAGTTCGCTTATTCTATTATTCGTGTAAAACAATATTTTAAATTATTATTATTATTTTACATTGTTTTGAATATCGATGAAAGACGTTCGAGCAACTATTTCTTTTACAAACTTCACAATACCATTTCTACAAGCCAAATGGAATGGAGTATCTAAATTCTAGTAATATTCAAATTTTATTTCAAAATAATAATATAAAAATTACTCCATTTTTGGCCTCAAGGTCACATTGTTTGGATAATAAATATTCGAGAGCTTCCACACGACTCCATTTTATTATTATATGTATCGCTCTATCTTTATTCTAATGAAGATTGTTGATAACATTTGTTTGATCTAAATAACAAACCTCATCTTCGATTTCCACATTGCAATTGTTTTCTATGAGTATTTCCATTATATCGATATATCCCCCCTGACAAGCCTGATGGAATGGTGTTCGTTTATTCTATTATTCGTGTAAAACAATATTTTAAAAAATTATTATTATTTTACATTGTTTTGAATATCGATGAAAGACGTTCGAGCAACTATTTCTTTTACAATATCCACATAACCCATTTTACAAGCATAATGTAATAGAGTATCTTTATTCTTAAAACCAATTTTAATTGTTTTAATCATATTGTTTGTTCACAGTTATGAATCAATAAATTACATTATTTATTTCGACATTACAGTTTCTGGATAACAGTAATCTTAATATGTTTTCGTTGTCTTCTAAAAGTGCTAAACCAAGGATTATTTCTCCACACTAAAATTGTCAATGTTCTTTTGACAAAAGAATTAAAAGTACAAACATTAGTTAGATCTTCACAATCGCAATTGTTTTTAAGAAGTATTTCAACAATTGACAAATGACAATGAATAGATGCCCAATGCAATGGAGTTTCGCCTTCCTAAAAATCTTTAAATTTTTTTTAATAAATTTACATCAATTACTTTATTTTTGACGTCGATGTTACACTTTTTATCGATCAGTACTTCAAGCATCTTGACATCTCCGTTCTGACACGCCAGATGGATCAATGTATTTTCCTCCTGCATTTCGGCACTATTTTATACGTTGATCATTATATATAAAGTTACAGAATCAGTAAATTCAAAATCGAATTCGTCATTCGATAAAATATTCGCGATCACTTCGTCGTCCAACGGTTTTTTGATTCTCTCCATCTTTAAGAAGGATCAATAAATACACTCAAATACAATTTCGATCAAACCATTTCGAAAATGTCTCTGCTCGAATATTTCAACATTTCGTTATTTCGTAAATTATTATTCTTAACATAAAATTATAAATTTATTATCAAATTTAAAATCTTACATTCATTTTGTTTAAAAAAATGTATAAATTTGATTTTATTAAAACGAATTTGTTATTTTTAAGAATATTTATGTTATTTTTTATTTAAACAAAATTATTAAATAAACATTTTCAAATTTTTACAAAAAAATATTGGAACAGATCAACGATAAGGATCAAAACAAAATGGTATTTTGATCGGTCTGACAGAAAGATGGAGCGTGAAGGTTGTAGAGAGGTCGCTGGAAAAATCTCTGAGTCGTCTTCAGAAAATAATAAATCATTTTAATTTTCAAATATATTTTAATTCGAATCGAATTTTCTTTTTTGTCTTAAATAACAAAAACAAATTCAATTTTTATTTTTTATCATAAAAATTCTTTTTCTATTTACTTTGTGAATTATTTCTTGTAAACAATGAGAAGATAAAAGAGGCTTCAGCGAGACGCGCTTTGCATGATTGTTATTTTTTTAAATATGAAACGCCATTTTTCAAAATTTATTGTACTTAATTTCAGCATTTTCCGTGTGATATGCCGATTAAATTAACATTAATTTTTGGATAAAATACATTATTGTCTTGTGTGCTTGTTTTTTTTAATTTTTGTGTTGTATGTTCGTGTGTGTTTTGTAATTATGAGGGGTTAATTTAAATTAGCATCTCGACAGAATAATTTATTATTTTTTTTAATTTTAAAGGTAAAATATTTTAATTTTAATGTGCTTATTATATACTCCCTCCGTCCGGAAATATGGTATACAACAGACAGTATTTCAACAGACATCGTAGATTATCGTGATTATAAAAATATATTTGCAACTGTCATTACATTGTTATAGTAAATCCTCATGACAATATAACCTGAAATATTTGACGTAAGCAATATCATTCTTAATTAAAAACTTAACACTCAAACATCAGTGTTTCTTGAGACAAATAAAATTAATACCGCTGCAGGACGAGTAAAATTACTAAATGTATAAAAACATTTCAAATACATTCCAGAATCGTGCATATTGATAAATTGTTAATAATAAGAAGAAAAAATCTGTTACAGTAGTACATTGCAAAAATATGATCATGGAAAATGTAATTCCAGCAACTAAATCTAAATTTCCGCCAGCATACAAAAAGAAAACAATTTACGTACAACAAGACAATGTTCCAAAGAAACGTACAATAAAGCCAAATTAAATTTCGAGTGAAAAAAATCATTCTTATTTAATTAAAATGTTTCAAATAAAGTTAATATAATATACTTCTCATGTACATTTTTTGATTTATTTTATTTTTTCGCAAATGTATCCCATATTTCCGGACGGAGGGAGTTTCCGCAGCCGGAGACATCGTCGGTCAACTCTCTCGAGACAGTCGCGCGTCGGCCTTAATCACCCACAGATCCTCGGAGCGAGGAGTCGGAATCCGACCGAGCGGACCGGTGTGAGAGCGGTGAACGACGATTGCGACGTGGGACGACGCCAGATGTGACAATCCGTGCTGAAGGTTCTGGTCCACGAGAAACATAACGTTCGAAAAAGTCATATTGAGCAAAGTTTTATTCATATCAACGAAAGTTTTATTTACATCGACATCGAAATCATAATATTTTCATCATTTTATTACAAAAGTGAAGCGATGAAACAACGAAATTTGTTGTATAAATTTTTTTAAAGTTATTGTTTTTTATTTCATTTACTTCATTTTTTTGGTTGTTTTTGAGGATCACTACAAGAACCCCAGCCGAAGAATGCTGAGCATGTTGGAAGTATGTCAGCTCGATTGAGATTAGATCCTTGAAGAGCTTGGGGTGAGAGAATCGGATGATTGCGGGGAAGAGAGGCTGATGACCTGCAAGGGATGAATTGTTCATTGAAACGCATTTTTGGGTGGTGTAGTTTGTTGTTTGTTGATGTGTGGTTTGCTTGGCGTGCATGTAATGATGTTGTCTTGTAAGTATGTGTTGTTTCTTGTCGTGTGATTTTTTTGACATGCATGTGTTGATGTTTGTTGTTTCATATGTTACTGCTATATTGTTTGACGTGATTGGTGTTATATGGTCACGGAAACGAGCTGGGCGTATGATGTTCCTCTGTAATGGAGTCCTGGCGGGGTTGGAAATATGTGGACTGGTTGCCGTTGCAGCTTTTTTGGGGTTGAATGGTGGTTGAGGAATCTGATCGTCGGGGTTGGTGTTGTCTTGCTGAGTCGCGATTCTTTATTCTGGAACGTCTTCCAATTGAAGTCAAGGCTTGAGATTGCAGATGTTTACAGTGATCGCCTTGCTGTTAACCAAGATTTTGGCCGTGTTGTTGTCTAGGGCGATGTTCAGGAGTTTATATGGCCCGGTTTAAGGTCTTCCAGTGAGTCTGTGGTCTCTTTTTGAAGCCAGACGAATTTGGCGGTGGTTTTGGAATGAAGATATATTGTCCTCCGGACTTAGGTGGCATTCTGTTGGCTTGCAGGAAGTGTTCACACGCCGCCGTTAACATCTCCTCATCACTTGATGCTTCATTGAAGACGAGTTCGTTTTTTAGCGAGGTGTTGGTCCCGAAAAGCATTTAGGCAGGAGATGTTCCATATCGACTGTGGGGAATGTTCCGCCAGGCTAGTAGGATAGTTGGCAGATGCTTTGCCCAGTCATGCTTCTGGCCTCTTTGGGATGCCGAAGCGTGAAATCCAATATCTGACGAGGATTTCGATGATGGTCTCGGCAGACATTAACCTAATCGGGAAAGTCTCTGGACATCTTGTGTTCCTGTCAAGAATTCTGAGGATGTACTGGTAGCCTGAGAGATTGGAAGAGGCCCGATGACGTCCATATGAACCGTATCGAAACGGCTTCCAGTGGGGAAAGTCAAGGTGGATGGTCTGGTGTATTTGGTAACTTTGTCCTTCTGACACTGGAAACACGTACGACACCAAAGGGAAATATCTTTGCGCATGAAGGGCCAGATTACCTTGTTTCTGATTAGTTGATAGGTGGCCTTCGCACCTGGATGTGATGAGTTGTGCACTCCTCGAAAGGCTTGAGTCTGCAAATCCTGGCCGAGTACGGGTCTGAGACATCCGGGTTGCGACGTATCATAGTAAACGTTCCCCCTTAGTCGGTGGATTCGTAAAATGACTGAGATCCTTCATAGACGGTGGAACGGTTCTAAACTTCAGTGGTGAACAACGGTCCGAAGTCAAGGCTCATTACATCAGCCCTGAAGAGGCAATCCGCTACCAAATTATCGGCTCCTTTGATATGTTTGACCTGAATGTTAAACTGAGATAGGTAACCGATTTGATGTTGCTGTATATAACTTATTTTATTTATGCAACATATAACTTCGTCTATTTATTTATCAAAATACCTTCGTTGTCTATAAACTTTACTAATACCGGCTCCCCATTAGTTTCTATTTTGTGTTTCGTCAAAGATGTTTTCCCAATATCCTATTTATCTGCCATGAATATCGACTTAAACTATTTAATCATGTTCATCAACTGATCATCGATCTTACCTCTGTGTAATTCCGTTATCCTTTCAATGTGTCTTCATCGGATTGGCTATCCATTATCATAAATAAATCACTATTTTATATTGATTTCTTAATCAGCTTTATCCCAAAATTATCCAAAAAGTCCACTCTTGCTATCATTTCTGGGTTCATTCCTTTGACAACATAGAATTTTATATTCTTTTGGTTCCCTTCAATTTTAATCATCAAGAGTATTGTTCCATATTTATTAATTTCGAAGCATTTGAGCATGCTATACCTCGTCGGGATTCTATAATCCTAATATTTGGTATATTTTTAATTAAACTTAATTCAATCCCATTTACTCTAGCACCCGTGTCTAAAAGACAGTGTACTTCTCTATGTTTAATGTAAAAATTTATACTTGGTCAGATAAGAAATCAAGATAAGAAAGAACATCTACAAAGAATAAAGAATGTGTTTCAAAAAATCAAAGAATCAGGTTTGAAGATAAATTCAGAGAAATATCAATTTCTAGTAGAAAAGTCAACTTTTTTGGCTGTGTAATAAGTAAAAAAACAGATAATAATTATAGAAACAGATAAAACAAAGATTGATGCGATTAACAAATTTCAAAACCCATCATGTATTAAACATCTAAGGAGTTTCTTGGGTTTAACAATTTCCAACTGGAAATTCATAAAAGATTAGGCAAGATATTTGAAAGTTTTAGAAGGCATGCGTGGTAAAAACAAGGATAAGAAATAATATGGATAAAAGAATGTGACGAAGCTTTTAAGATATTAAAAGAAAGAATGATTCAAACTCCACTCTTGGCACATCCAGACTTCGATAAAGAATTTATTTTGGACACAAATGCAAGTTTCGATACGATTGAACCAGTAATGTCACTAAAAGACTCGAGTGGATGAGAAAGAGTTACTGCATATGATTCTCATAAGATGAATACACATAAACTTGGTTATTGCATTACCAGAAAAGAATTACTTGCAATAAATTATTTCACTCAGCATTTTAAGCATTTCTTATATGGAATAAGATTCTTGTTGTGAACAGATCACTAAGCTATTACCTTTTTGATGACCACAAAGAACCTAATAACACCGCAATTTCAAACATGGATAAATTTTCTCATCGGTCTGGATATGATAACGGAATACAGGAATGGTGATAGACATTCAAAGGCAGATGCTACGTCGAGAAACGCTTGCGAATTATGTCGTCTCTTCTGTAGTAGATGAAGTAATTCATTCTTATTGATCCAGCCAATTAATTGGTTACACAAGAGAATTGTTATATTTTAAAAATGCATTCCTGCAGAGCAACTTCTCTCTAAGACGACGGCAAATGATACTCTTTTGGAATCATTAAAGTGTTGCCATTCTTCCAAGACTGAGGAGTTTAAAATCTTTCAAGTATCATTTTTAAAAGGTGATGGAGAAGAATGCCTGAAGCATCACAAAATAATAAATCTTTGTAAGTATTACCACTACTCCCAGGAGCTGATTGAGATTTACTTTGAAGACACGTAACAATCTCTTCAGGAGTATGGATATGAAATTCAAAGTGGGAACCCCTTTTATAATAGTTATGATTATAAGTAATATTGCAAAGATTGATTTGATAACTACAATTATTAGTAATAAATTCAGTAAAAACCTTTGGAGAAGGATAAGAGTCTGCCAGAACAAATGGAAGAATATGTTTCATTGCTGCTTTTGGATTAGAATTGAGCCATTCATCTTTCCGCGCTTCTCAGGCTTACCCAAATACGGTGTCCTTAGTTTTACTTTTCTAATTAAGTAAAAATTATTTAACTCATTTTAAAGAATATTTTCATGTCAGAAGAAGCATAATTTGTTAATATCTTTTCAGCTACTGCAACACGAGCAGAACAGAGCATTGTAGAAGTTTTAATGTGTTTTTTCTTCGGTTTCTGAATTTTAGTGTTTAATATGATTCTTCTTGCATGAAGACGGATACATTGCACGGTAATAATATTATTTTTATTATCATTGACTTTGTATGATCGAGTGTAGTTTTGAGCAGCATCCACTATAGAGATTTGTGGGTGATGCAGACAATTATGATACACAGAGTCGCTAAATGCAGTAAACTCTTTTTGATATACAGAGTTTCTCAGTAACCTGTCAGAGAACTGACAGAAAGATTTGCAGAAAAGAGAAAGCAGTGGGAATTACGGAAAAAAGAAAGGAAAGTGACCAACAATATCACAAAGGAGAAGTTTATCAAGATATAGTATCTGTTCTTCGAAAGAATTGCTCGGGTTAGGCAAACAGGAAAAACAAAAGTAGAAGGAGAGTTGATGTACTTGACATAGTATGCATCAACATAAGAATGATCAAAAGAGAGATAGTTAAGAAGCTTGATAACAGGAGTCTTCCCATATCCTAGTTAATCAGAATGAGTGTCTGAAGAGAGAGAAAAGAGAAGAAGACGGAGAAGGAAGGGGGAAACCTCAGGACAAAAGGACGATCAAGAAAATAAGAGAAGGAAAAGACGGACAAGAGTCCACAGTCCGATGAGTTCACCTGAGCAAATCTGTTATCAATATGACATGCAGCAGGATTAAAAAAAATTGTAAAATTGAAGGAGTTTATTTTGTTAACAATTAATTTAGAACAAACCTCTGCTGCATGGGCAAATTCAGAAAAGGGCTCAAAAGGATCAAACCAGAAGGAGGCACCTCTGACATAGTCTATTAATTAGTGATTGATTTTGGAGTAATATTGATAGTAGATGAATCGACATCACCAACAGGGATTTAAGAACCAATTTCAGGAGAAAACGATGCGAGTTTTCAAATCACAGCTTATTAATGTGGAAAATATAAATCTTCTAAAACGAACGATAACCGTTAAATCAAAAGTAATAAATGAATTTCGGTTCTCCTTTACAGGATACTGAATTTCAGTTTTAACTTTGATAATTAAAATAGAAAAGATTTAATCAATTATAATAAATTTACTTTACTATACGATTTCTTTTTTATATCAACATTTGTAATTTTTGGTCGTACTATGACTGAATTCATTGCTGTTTATATACTGATTTTACTAACCTTGAAAACTGATTAACTAAAACAATTCTCAAATTATTTTCAAATATTCTACAAATTTTATCAAAATAACTATTATGTGAATCGAAAATTATTAATTTTTATCAGAAAATTATTTTCAATTTTTTTACAAGAGTTTTTAGTTAAAATTTTAATTTATATTTTTTGGAACCCCAACAATATTAATTTCATAAACAGTTATATGAATCTAAACACGAGATGAATGAAGCTAACTTAAATTACTGTTCCCAAATTGATTGGTCTGCGGACTTTTTGTGAAAAAATGGCTTTAGTGGACCTGTTTTATGCTAGAAAATAAACTCAGTAACTGTTCCTAAAAATGTGGGCTTGGGTTTAAGGTGTCCAGTTATTGTTATGTTATATCCATACTTGTTTTCGCAAAAATGTATCTCGGTTTTGCTTTAAAAAAAATTTAACAGTTCTCGTTCTTTGAAAAAATATTGACTCGCTTTCATAACCGCTACAAAATGTCGAATGATCCTGTCTATGGACCTTTGAATTTGGGCCACTGAGTAAAGCTGTCGCAGCAGTTTTACCAAATAGGATGAGATATTCCGATGCTGTTAGAAAACAAAACATGAATAATTATCAACCTCGGAAAATGGGATTTCACCAACCACATGAAAGGGAAAACAAACAATTAATAATGAAATATGAAAATTTCAATAATCAGCCAAAACTTGCGAACCAACAACAAAATTTCCCGAACGAATCAATGAAGTCGATTGCCAAGAGATATTGTTATAAAGTTTGGGGAAGACAAGAACCACTGCCTGATCTTTTAAAACCGGGTCACTGTTTTTGTTGCGGAGAAGCGGGACATAGAAGAATTGACTGTCTTTTAAATGAAAGATGCCTAGTTTATGTGAAAGAAGATCATAATTTTCGAGATTGTTAAAAAATACACAAATCAAATAGGAGAGAAGCCACGTCGCAACCAATTTTATGCATAGAAGAAGAAGAAGATTTGATTGAATATATCACTGATTTTAATGATTCAGACAGCAACTCAGAAGTTCAATTTGAGAAGCAAGAAAAAAATGGTCCGCAAGCCACGATAGCTATCTCGTCCGTCGGGTTACATCAATAAAGGAAATAAATTTCAGAGATAGAAAAAATACAGAGAAGAATAAGAAAATGTATCAGAAGGCAGATGGTAGATTATGGAGCAGGGTTGTATGCAATGGGACAGAGTTCGAGATTTTGTGGGATTCAGGAGCCTCAGTTTCAGTAATGGATGTATAATGTTGGAAGGAAATTGGTGATCCACCGTTGAAACCGTCAAGTGAGAAGTTGATGGGTGTTTTTCGTCGGGCTGTGAAGCATCTTTGAATAAAAATAAAATCAACATTCAATGGGGCTACAAACAGAATACAATAGAAGTATATGTTGTGAAGGACTTAGTACCAGTCTTTATCGGGGGAATAGACATCCTGAAGATGTTCAGAGTATATCTTAAAGAAGTATTCGTGATGGAAACACAAGAAGCAGCTGTACAGATAAATACTCAGTTTAGAGTGGATAAAGCACTTAATATTTTTGCTTTAAAGAATATTCACAACCTTATTCGACAATATGGCGAAATATTCATGGTTTCTACTTTCGATTATGAATACACAACAGTTTTAAAATACTACATTAACACAACTGGTTCACCAGAGGCCATAAATAGAGAAGATTACCTCTACATTTGGAAACTGAATTGAATATCCTGATAAAGCAGTTATCAGAAAATCAAGTCATAAAGACGTGTCAAAGTCCATGGAACTCTTAGCTGGTGATATATTCAATCAGAAAAATGATAATAATATTCGAATGTGCTTCGATTTCCGACGATTAAGCGCGATGACAGAAAAATTCACATTTCCGGTGCAAGATATCCACAGCATTTTACATGCACTGAGTGGAGCAGTTATGTTCTCTTCTATCGACTTTGGTAGTGCTTACTACCAAGTGGAGTTGACAGAGGAGTCAAAATTTAAAACTGCTTTTAGTACCAAAATTGGACAATTTTTGCTTTAATCGCTTACTTTTTGGATTGTGCACTGCTCCAGCAACTTTTCAATTTTTAATGCATCAAATATTTCGCAATACGCTGTATAAAGGAGTGATTGTCTATTTAGATGATATTTTAGAGTACAGTTCCTCTGAGAAGGGTCATGATGTTCTGCTTGAGGAAGTCTTTAGTTGTATTGCAAGTGCAGGTCTTAAAATCAATCCACAGAAGTGCCGTTTGAAACAGTTTGAAGTTAGATTTTTAGCACATGTAGTAAGTAGCAAATAAATAGAAACATGTGAAGATAAAATCAAATTGACTAATGAAGCACGGGTTCCAAAATGTGCAACTAAATTGCGTTCTTTCTTGGGTCTTGCCAATTACTACCGGTGATTTATCAAAGATTTTGCTAAAATATCAAAGCATTTATATTCGGCCAGTGCCACTAAAGAGAAATTTTACTGGTCACAGGAGTGTGCAGACAGTTTTGATGAACTTAAAAAGTATCTTTCTTTAAGTACGGTATTATGTTTCCATAATATTAACCAAAAAATGGTACTAGATACATATGCCAGCTTCTTTACTATTGGAGGGGTATTAAGTCAAATTCAAGAAGATGGATCGGAACGGGTGATAGCTTATGGATCGAGAACCCTGAGTGAGCACGAAAATGGCTACTGTGTTACCTGAAAGGAAATGCTAGCATTAAAAGATTACATGCTGTTTTTCAGGCATTATTTATACGAAAAAAGTTCTTGGCTCGTACCGATTATAAAGCACTTTTATTTATGTCCCAGACAAGCAGACTACTCCGTTCTCAATTTCAGACATGAATTGAAGATCTGTCGGGTTTTCAATATGACTTAAAATACAGGAAAGGATCAGAATATTCAAATGTAGATGGGATCTCAAGATTGTCATAAGCATTGTGCGCTTAATGTATGACGAAACACGTCAGAGCTAAAGCAAGTAAGAGTAAAGTAAAGTATTTAAACACTTGTAGCACGATGGATCTCCACTATATAAAGGACATCCAACGAGAAGATAAAAATATTTTGGAAATAAAAAAAAATAAAGAAAAATATTTTCATTAGAACTTAATGAACCACCTTCAATCTACATGGTCCCTTGTGGGAACACATTAATCACTTGATATTAGAAGATAAATTTCTGTGCTATCGGGATGGACATATAAAACGCGTTGTTGTTCGAGAAGCTGCTCAACAACGATTAATTCAGCACTTTTATCAAGATTTATGTCACATAGGATATAATAATTGTATGAATATATGTGCGATATCTATTTATGGCCACAAATGCGACAGACAATTGAGAAAGTTTCTAGAATATGTGTTATTTGTGCAAAACGGAAGGTACTAATAACACCATCTAAAGAGACATTTTTACCTAGAGATGATAAACCATTATTTGAAGAAGTTGTAATGGATATTGCACATCTTTTACCTTCTAAAACGGAAAAGAAATATGTACTTGTGATGGTTGATAGATTTAGCAAGGTCGTTGTATTGGTACCACTTCGTAATCAAGATGAAAACACATTGATTGCTGCTATTAAAAATAGATGGATTTATCGATTCGGAGAACCCAGATCATTTTTATCAGACAGGGAAAAACTTTTGAAGGCAACAAGTTGCAGATGTGTAAAACCTTCATTATAACTCAAGAATTTTCGTCTCCGTACCAAAACCAATCCAATGGATTAGAAAGTGCACGATTCGTTCATTGCATGATATGGTACATTTTTTTCGAATGAATTAGGTTACAGTTAGGATTATTTAATAAAAAATTTTTTGAACACGAAATAGAAATTTAAAAAAATGTAGTTAAAGGTTTTTTCAAAGTAATAAAAGTAATGTTGTAAAATTATTTTTAGAAATTCCTAAATTAAAGAAATTATATCTTAAGTATTCGGATTTATATTTCATTATCTTTGTGTAAAAATAGTTTGTTCAAAAAATATTCATCGAAAAATTGTTCTCAAAAATTTGTTCGAAAAAATGTTATTGTGTTATATCAATAAAATTTTGGTGTTATGATTTCAACTTTTGATATCGAAACTAACAATGAAAATGAATGATAGTAATGAAAATCAATACCAAAATGACTTTGGCGCCCATTGACTTGCACAACAAGCGACACCAATAATGTCACCTTTGAATTAAATTAAATAAGAGCATGTAGACAAATAATCACACAAATATATATTAAATATTTCATCAACAGCAATACTAAATAAATTTCACCTGGTTCTTCCAAATTGTCTTAGTAATAATCTATATAGTGAATTTTTAATGTAGTGGAAAGATGTTTTGCGCAATACCCACTTCAATTTTTTCTCTTAAAAACGATCAAATAGTAAAGTTCAGACAAAAAAATAGTCGACTCTCTCAAAAGCCCAAGAGATTTTGCAATCAATTCTCGTAGAAACTCTGAGAGGTTACAAAATAACAGTGATTCTGGGCGTAATTCTTATACAGAACATCAAATGTTGGTACTCAAAGCGAAACGTTCCGAAAACTCAAATGATAGAAGTAATTCCAAACAAAGATAAGAAAATAAATTTACTTTTTTGTTAAAAAAGAAGAATTAAAATACTAAAAAGGAAAATGTGAAATACTTTCAGAAATTCGTAGAAGACCTTCGACAGACGTTATAGAAAAGATATTTTGACCAAATTCTTAATTAAAATCTCACATCCTTTGATTATTATTATTTAACATATTGGTGTACACTTTTGTCCTGATCTTATCTAAAAATGTAATTTTAACAAACTATTTGATGCTACATAACGGAAGTAAAGACTACTTGTTCCAGACATTAATATTCGTACAAAAATGTATTTAGATGTTAAGTAGAGTTTTACATTTTGTCTTTATTTGGAAACTGCAATAATTTATTAAACTCTATGTTAATATGTTCCTTTTTATAAATAGAAATACGTTTGTCAGTACATCCGTCATTTGCTTTAAAATTAATAAAATATCAAGGCTATAGCCGCCCTATGCGACAATGTGTTAAAAAGCAAACATATAAAATCGTATTATATATTAGGTTTGTGAGGGTTGCTTGTAAATAATGTATTATATGATGATATGTATGGTGCAGAGTATGTTGTTTCTCCCAAAAATAATTGCCAACTGTTAACTAATTAAAATTAAATTACAAAAATCAAATTCGATTATAATTAACAAAAATAGAATTAATTTAAAAAATAAATATAATATAGTAATAAATTGTATATATTAAATATTATATAATTTATTTAACTAAACTATTTTAAGAATTTGATTTGGCAGTTATTTTAAATTTGAATGAAATACAGAAGAAAATTACAGAATTTTTTGTTTTAAATAAATCCTTTGGAAATGGTATTTCGTCTTCTCCTAACAAGGTTATCAAGCAATAATTTATAGACATGATTGCACTAAATTCAAGTAGTTAAAATTTTACAATGACTAAACATTTTGTTGCTCAATTACAAAGCAAGAGTAGAGACTGTACTATTTTATAAATAAATCTCTAAGCATAAAATATATTTTACCTTAATATGTTTCCTTTTCTAATTATCAGTTATTACTGAACTAAAAAATGTCCCTCTCGTTTCCTTTACCTTATGTAAAGAAATATAAAAAACCTTTTATTCTTATGTGATCTTACTGGACATTGTAAAAGTTTACTGTAATACCTCACGATATCACTCAGTTACTCTGGTCCAGTACCATTTAGGGGGCTTTTCTCTAACCTGCCACCTCATAATGGTTAATCCAGAGCAACCATTACAAAATAAAAATAAATATAATATAGTAATAAATTGTATATATTAAATAATTATTAATTATAATCAGTAACATATATGATAATTAATGAAATATTTTAAAATTTAAAATTCAAAATAATTAATTACCTGGCAACTAATAAATTTGGCGACTAGATAATTTTTTCCGTTTGTCTAATCCAACAACCGAACCTATTACAATTCTTAAATTATCAAATTACTCAACGAAAGGCTTTCTGATAAGCTATAATTACGAATTATTGTCAAATGTATTCGATTTCCTCTGAAGTCCAATTTCACGAATCATTACTGAACAACATCAGTTCTGTTTGCAAACAAATCAACAAACGAATTTTGAATCATTTATAAACAAGTCGTCGAGCTATTTTCAAACAGCGTCAACACTATTTACGAATGGTACAACAAACGAATTTTGAATCACTTTTTAACTACTCAACAAACTTTTTACTGACAATCTCTCATTTAGACATACTAAGTAACTAATAATTTATTTTATTTCCCCTCAGAATTCATTATTTCCTTTTTTGTGATCATCTAATTATCTCTGTTTTTATCTGTCCGTTAAAGTGTTAATATAATTTTACTAATTATTTGTATTATTATATTAATAGTGAATTTAGGACATATATTAATTATTTCTAAGTTTTTCTATAATATTTTTACTATATTTAATTCTAAGCTCAAATTGTTAAAAATTTCAAATTTAAGTCATATATTCAAATATTTTTTGCCGGATTTCCTTTCCGTTTGTTTTGGAAGCCCCATGGAACATGAAACCAAAATATTCTTAAGTAAAGAATGGAATTTTTAAATTAAAAAACAAATACATATTGAAAGATGTGACATCAAAGAGTCTTCGCGACAATTTATAATTCAAAATTTACCTCAATTAATTATTCAATTATCATTAAAATTTATTTTATAATATTATTTATTTGGATCAAGTATCACAAGTCAGAATTTGGGGAATCAGATATTAATAATTACACATTAACATAATATTATCTATTCCTCCGAGTCCTCCTTCAGTTCCTTTATGATGACATAAATATTATTTTTATTTTCTCTCGTTTAGGTCGTTCTGTATTATCTCATATCGCGGAGTCCTCAATAATTAATTAATTAACTTTAATTACTATTTAAAATTATTTTATTAAATTATTATAAAATTAAATTATTATGCGTTACAAAAGACTGTTCGGTATTTCAGTAGATTTCACACACACATGTGAGGAGAGAACGTTGTGTCAGTTACTACGTGGACACACACACATCCCATCATACACACACAATACACACATTTGATTGATGCATGACTGAGATTTAAACCTGTCAAAAAAGTTTTTTTCAAAAAATTAAATCTGTCGTTATAAATTATAAAATTGATTTATTAAACGAAATCGCTTTCTTTTAAATACTTGATAAATAATATAGGATGATCAAGGCACCCATGGGGTCTCGCTTCAAGTGTGAGGGGGTTGACTGTTTCTTGGTTGTAATGCCACTTTTTGATGTTTTGTTATATCAAATTCTAATAAAAACAATAATTATTTTATTAAATTCACATCTTTCATTTATTCTAATAATTTGAGAACCACAATATTTGGTCTAACAGAAACATAGGTGCAAACAGGATTTTTTCCAGGGGACAAAAAAATTTTCCATAGGTAGAATTTTTATAAGGAGGGGCAAAATTTAAAATTTCTTAAAAAAATTATTTAGTTTTGTTCTCATCAAATTCAAAATTATAAAAAATCACATTGATAAACAACAACATGTACAATAAACAACATTACAAAGAAAATATGCAAATTGATTGTTATCAGATCAGGCATGTTTGTTCAAAGGTATTTGTCATAGGATATTGTTCATAAATAATTTTTTATACATAAACTTTGAGTAAAAGTCTTTATGAAAATAGTCTTTAATTCGTTGTTATTCATTTATTTGATTAATAATCTATTTTTGAATAGAATTTTCGGAATGTACTTTTTCTCAGCCTATTTATCTAACATATGTTTTTAGCATCAAATTATAATTTTCCAATTTCTTAGTGAAATATTTTTTTTCAATTTTTTTTAAAAATAATAATTTTTCCCCTGTGGACGCCAATGAAAAGAAATACAATTCTATTTTGGGGGGCCTAATCATGGTTTTTTTTAACATACGACGCGCCGGCCGTCGTAAATAGTTCTAAAACGTAGCACCATACGACGGCAGGCCATCGAAAATGTATATTGTAATTACATGTTATTTATTTTTTTCTGTTCCATTCTAACATGATTTAAATATTAGTACTGGCTCCTAAGATATAATAATGGTGTGAGAAGTGGTTGCAACCTCTATATCAGAATTCATTTTTTTTAAACACCAAAATTTATTACTATAACAAGTCACATTTCTAAAACAAATTTTCCTGCTAATTTAATTTAATTATCTCGACCCAAATTAATCTATTAAATTCTTTTCGATTTAATTTTTAAAATCCTGAAAATTTATTTCAAAAAATTATTTAAACTTTATTTTCAAAATTAATTTTTAAAATTGCTTATTAAAAATATTTTTATT
>MQRK01214676.1:41021-53207 GCA_001938485.1 Girardia tigrina
GCTTCTACCTTCTCAATTCTTCTGACAGTTTTGTGAAGGACGCTGTGTGGACTACTTTGGAGCACGCCTCCCGCAACCAACAAAGACATGACATCTTTAAATGGATTAATGAAGGTTATCGTAACTATGTTCGTGATCATTGGTGGAACAAAATTCAGCATGCCATCTTCTCTTTGAAGAGTCTCGGAATTACTATCCGCTTTGGTGATGACTTTCCTTCCACCTGCATTACCTTCCGACTCGACAATGCTGATTACCACATATCCTCCACCATTCGATCAAATGAGAAAGATAAGGTGTCCGTATTTCTGAGAAAATGTCTGTCTCTTCACGATCTTTTCTCCTGGACGGGACAAAAGAGTGCGGGGCGCTCGGCGTCTGCCCTATCTCTTAGCTCTTTCACGACTTCTGTTGTTTACAACAGTCATCTCCCTGCCTCTGAATGGCAATTTATTCACCTAGGTCGTTCCTATAACCTTCCAATTAGCTGCCGGTTTGGGAAATCTGACCTTTGAAGGAGATGTCAAGAGAATGCTGAGACTCTCATGCATGTACTTTGTTGCTGTCGGCCCTTCATGTCTTTTACGAATGCCCGTCATAACTCTGTTGTTGACATTTTGGCTTCTGAAATCAGGGAACACTGCAATGCCGAACTTGATGTAAATCATCAGTGTCGATTCGTGCACTCTGCACTCCGAGTCGACTTGCAGGTCTACTTCCCTGAGAAAAAAGAGAATCGTTCTGATTGATATTAAGTGTCCTTTTGACGACCTGAAAAATCTAAAAAGGGCTAATAAGGATAATTTAGATCATTACCGACCTCTAAAAGAAGCCATTAAGGCTAAATACAGCGATCATAGGGTTTCATTATTACATTTATTGTAGGAGCTCTGGGTACCTGGATCCCGGACAACATTAAAGCTCTTCGTGCAATCTTCCTCCCTCACAGAAAAAAGGACATTGCTTACGCAACCATCAGAAGCAACATCCGATGGAGTACGCGCCAATGGACCGCGTTCGATGAAGGAAAAGATTACTGCAACCTGTCCAGATTCAGTGATCCTGCACACAATCCAAGAGCCCCGACAATTGAAGGTGCAATCTTTGAAGATGAATCCGATGAAGTAGCTGTCGCTGACAGCTTCCAGCACCAACGAAGTGGCGAGCGATGATGCTGAAGCAAAATGAATGCCGATCCAAATCAGATTAAGTCCCGAAAGGGCAACTCAAAAAAAAACTTTTGTTTTGTAATAAATTTTTGTACCCATAATCGAACGTTTGCGCGTGATTTGAAGAGAATTAATTTGTCGGTGATAATAAATTTTTGGTTACTTTTCCTTCATTTTGTTACAATCGTAAAAGATACATTTGATAATTTAAATTATTTTTAAAAATTGTGTGACTATAATTTCGAGTCTGACTCGACAAAGGAGTGGTTAAGGTTAAAATATCGATAATGTTATTTAAATATTTTATTATTATTTCGAATTTTTTTCAATAATATTTTTTTGATTCAATAATTTTCTTTTATTTTTAAATAAAAATTAGAATTTAGATAATTCATAATTTGCATTAGTAATTGAGATTTTAATAGTCATGTGTCGGTTGTTAAGAACCAAATTTCGAACTCAAATTCAAATGTACCTCGATATCCCGACAATAATAATTTCCGGAAATTGTAATTAATAATTAAATTAATTACAATTAAATAATAATCAATTTAGTAATTAATAATCCGTCAATAATCTTATAACAAATGTCGATTTAGTAAATATCGGTGTACTCAAATGTATATTGTGAATCTGATGCAAATAATTCATAACAAATAGCCGTTGTTTATTTTCTCAACGTTTGTGTTTGCCGGTCGATGGAGTTGCTATAGAATCGCCGTGGACCTTACACTTACTTCTGCTTTAATACCTACCACAAATGGAGCATGAATCGGTGATGGTAATGCTGTACTTAAATTAGTTACCAAGTTTCACGCTCGGTAGGTTTCAATAAATCACTTCAAAGAAGACCTTACACGGGATGTTCTAAACTGTAAGAAGCTTTTGATCTTTGTATATCAAACAAATTTTTAGAAATATAATAAAAAATTAAAAAAATATTTTAAAATGAAGACATTTTGCTAATAAATCTATGAAACTTATATAATAATACAAAACGATTCTCAAAAGTAATTAGTAATATGTACTTTAAAAATAAATAAAATAATTTTGATTATATATGAACTTCAGTAAAGTTTTGACGCAAGTAAATTAAAATTTGGTTAACCTTACTTAAAAACCTTTTTTAACTCTTATGAAAGAACTCATTTACAAAAAAAACTATTTAATGGATATGAAGTTCATTTTATGGAACAGATAAATTGAGGCTTCCATACATGCTATTATGGAAATATAATTTATATTATTATTACTGTTGATTTAGAAGGAAATAACAACAAATAAATAATTCCGGAAAAATAAAATTATTAATAATAATAATTAAAATAATGAAGGTTCGATTGACCCGTAAACCTTACCCTTATTAGATTTTAATTAACACTTCCTGAAAGTGGCGGATTTAGCTATAGGAATGGGGGGCAGATCGCCACCCCCACGCCCTGTTGGATTATAAATGGCTCTCCCAAGATGACTTTTATAAATGTGTTGTTTTGTGTACAAGAATTAGCTGCATTATGATTAAGTTTCATCCTTAACACTGACACAAGGTCTGTGATGCAGAAGAACTAACTAACTAAACTCCATCACTATCTTGTGAATTACAACTGTAAGAGGTGCTGCATTTCTTAGTTAAAAAACAGATGGCTTCAGGACTCCACAATTTGGCAATTCTCTATAAAATATACTTGACCCTTCCTGTTACATCTGTAACTGCTGAAAAAAGTTTCAGTAGACTGAAAATAATCAAGAGTTACTTGCGGTCAACAATGACACATGAACGAATGTCTGGATTGGCACTAATTTCAATAGAACGTGAACTGGCAGAAAAGATTGACTTTGAATCAACAATAAATCGTTTTGCTTCAATGAAATCACGAAGAAAGCAATTTAAATAGTAAATAAACTAGCGAGTCAGTTTTTACTTTAAAAAATATAACATTGGAATAGTTATACATTTTTATTATACTGTTTATATTGCATATATGTAATCGATAAATTAGATTAAAATTTAATTACTAAATCTACTACTAACAATACAAGGTCTGTGATTTTCACGCAAGATTTTACAGCCGGAGTAAACCCAAATATTATTAAAAGTCGGTAATAATGACGGGTCAACACAACTTCATTATTTTTAATAGTTATTTATTTTTTGGTGCTTTCTACCGCTGGAACAAGATAGCGGGGAGCGTAAAAATCGTGTATATTATAGTATTTACTCAATATTAAAATTAGTAGGGCTAATTCTACCTTTATCCTTTTTGACGTCCCCTGAAAGTTTTCTCGTCCCCCACGCACCAAAATATAAATCCGCCACTGCTTCCTGCATATTATTGTCTTTCACATTTTCAAAAAAATAAACTTTTATTTAAAAGTAACTTACAAAGACATAATATTATTTCAGTTACATCTAATATAAAGGGACTCTAAATAAGAACATTCTACCGAACGGACGCACGAAATAAATGTTTGGATTGTAAAGACATGACAAATGTTTTAAATTATTTTTTTCATTTATACCCCAGGGTACAGTTCAGTGTTTCTGTCAGAAAATTTTTGTTTGGGGGAAATTCAGTTGGTTAGGGGGCAGAGGCTGAATATTTTTAAACAATTTTGTAATGATAAAACCAGAAGCAATTAATGAAACCTGAGCATGCTCAGTAGTATTTTCTTTTACATAACGAAATAAATGAACGCCATTACAAAATAAGCATTATTATTCAATTAATTGATGTTTATAATGGAATTGCAATGCATCGAGAGTTTTCAGAAGCGTGCCCTAAACGCACAACCTGTTCCGCCATTTCTGTTGTCAGTGTTTCCGGAGCTTCTATAATGATACGTACTAAGTGGGCGATGTTTCTGGAGGAAAATACTAGGGGAGAAATTTTAAAAACTGGAGGGGGATCTCCCCTCCACCAGATTGATGCCTGGCTGAAGCAATGGTACAGTTTCAGGGTTAAAAAACTTAGAATGCTTTTTTATTTTTATAAAAAAATAAAAATTTTTTTTCAAATGCTTTTGTTGATCATAAGATTGTTTTTTTGGTACCGTAGCCTTTGGGCCTTGGGTGCACTCAATTATGCATAAGAATATGGCTTGGGTCTGCATATTTTTGAGTGTCTCAGTAGGCAAGGAACCTGGTGGCGCATATCTCCTCTTCAGGTATGGATGGCCGTTGGCTCCAAGGAGCTCATCCTCTCTTTTCTAGTCGTTGCTTTTCATCCTGCTAGATGTACATACACCTCTTCCCCAGGTTGCTCTGGGTGAGGTAGCCGGTTTATTCGCCAACTATTCGACCATGGGACAGGTATTACAGGTTTACATGGTACCTGTAGCAGACAGATTACCTGACTTGACCACTAGTCAATGGCTCCGCGATTTCCCTATCGGTCACCCAAATAAGTACTAACGCGGCCGTTGGTTGCTTGAGGATATCCGACGAACCCAACTGCGGCCATTGACCATTTGTTTAAGATTGTTTACTTTTGTTTAAATTCACCGTTTGCGACATGTGGATTTAATTTAAAATACATTCTTAAGTTAACAGGTTTGACTTCAATTCAAGCTAGTTCGAAAACAATCACTATTAACAGTAAGCAACGGCTAAGCGGCTGTATAAATCAAGAATTTGGCCTGAATTCTGAAAGATGTAAGTCTTTCAGTGGTCACGAAAGACAAGATCGATGGATGTCGGTAAGGGCTGATTTAAAATCAAATGGGTTTGGAGTGACGATCATACTGCCACTAGTTTTCAGCATGACCTTCCTTTATTTTCGGCGGAAAATATAAGAACCGGGTCTGAGTTGGTAAAAGGTATGGCCCTACAGTAGACACCAACCAGATTCTCGTATCTTGAGCTGAGTGCTCAAAGTCAGGTTCTGGTACCAGCGCAAAATAATCTAAATGAAATATTCTTCATGTTGTTTACACAAAATATATTTCTTGACAAATATTTATTGTTGCAAAATAACTGATCCAGATTTAAAATTCTTTTGCAAAAAAAACTGTTTTCATTGCTGTCAAGTAATAGACTTCATAAGATGTTACTTACCATTTTTATTCAAAATTTCCTAACTTTCTGTAAAATTTGGGATCCACATTTAATTTTTTTATCTCTTTCAGTTGTAATATATTAATATTAAATTGTTTAAAGAGTTGATTCATTTTTATTTAATCTATCTGTCGATTCAGAGAAGATTCTATAAACTATTTTAATTTTTGGTAAAAACTAATAAGTGGCGAACCCATGAAATACTCGAAATTAAGTAGAAAATAACATAACATATGAATATTGTTTTAACCAACATTAGTGGTTATGTATAGGTATTTATATTTCAGTATAGGACCCCCATTCTGTACAAACGTTTTCCAGTATCTTACCAGCCTAAAGAAGACATTTCATGAGGTGGAGGAACTAATAAAAATCACTCTGAGCTAGGTTTGGGGAATATGTAGAAGAGAATGCACTTGTGTGGGTTGAGGCTGTGCTATCAATCTTTCCGAGAAAAAGAAACTTGATAAAACTCATGCACTCAAGTCCTTAGGAAGTCATATCACACAAAAACGTTTACTGCGATAACTGCATGAACTAAGTGCAAGCGTTCCTGCTATGGCAAATATTCATTTATAGGTTTGTATAATGATTTATCGGGCACACCATCATGCCACATTGAAACAGTCACTTCCCAATCTCACTAATATGACCAATATATGTATACAATAAATGTGTGTCTGTCTGTCTGTCTGAACTCGATAGATTCAAAAACCATACATCCAACCACTGTGAAAGTTTTGGAAGGTTTTTAAATTTTTATCAGAGTTGGGATTCAAGATGCTCCCAAACAAATATCCAAAAAAATATCAAAATAACATTAATCTATGTATATATAAAGAAGAATGTCTGTTTATTCGTTATTTACTCAAAAAGTATCGAACCGATTGCGACCAAACTTGAGAAAACTGTTGAAATCCTTCCGGGATGGTTTCTGTTACAAAACAATAGCATTTAATACAAATTAATAAAACTAATAAAATTTTAGATTTTTTTCTAATTTTTTAAAGTTTTTTTTGCAAAAGGTTTTTTATTTTTTTTAATTGTTTGATTAAATTTTTGAGTTTTTATTTTTTTGCTTTTGTAAAATTCACTACAGGGATGACAAAATTATGGACATTTTTGGTAACGGTTTCGTTGCCGTAGAATCGAAAATTTACTATCGATTTTTTTTATTTTTGTTGAATATGAATTACCATTGAAATGACACACTGATACTAGTGTTTTACCGGAAGAACCGGCATTTTGAGTCGGTTACCCCAGTACTGGACCGGGCTCACTTTAATGGACTGTTGTCGAGTTACACTGAAAAAGGACTTTAGTCAACGAAGTCACTGCTCGGGATTCAAATATTTAAATTATTATATTTCAAAAAATTAAAATTGATAATTGTAAAGATTCAAAATTGTTCCAGAAAATAAATTGATTATCCTTTATCTTATTCATTATCGTTTTTAAAACGATTTTTAAATTATAATTTTCTAAATTCGACCAAATGAATTTTTCATTTATCAGTACTCATGATGGATCAAGAAGAGTTTTCAATTTAAATTCAGTTTTTAATCAATCTATTGAAGAAAATAGTTTCCATAATGATTATTCGTCATTAGCCGAATATAACACTAGTTCAACAATTAATTTCATTTATGATGGCCTTAAAAACCCCACAAAACATTACAGTGAAAATTCCAACTATATATATAATATTTATCGATGGTTAAAGAATTCCCGAATAGTTTATACAATTTTTATTTGGAACTGATCGAAAAGAATCTCAATATGATGAGCAAATAAATCGATAATGAATTATCGACCTTCGCATTTCTTATCCATAATCAAATCAAGACCTGTATTAATGAAAAGATGTTACCCACCGTGATAGTAACGTGACTCATGTTATCAATCATCAAACAATCAACATGACGATAAATTTTTATCAATTCAATACTGGCCCAGCAAAATCTAAACAAACCACTGCGCATCCCTGTTGCCTCCGTCCGATTCTCGGGGCGACCTGAGGGTTGGGTGGACCAGTCACCTTTGCTCATTGATCATTAATTTACATATCATTTTACTCGAAAAGAGAAAGTGATTCCAAAGGTAAATTGGATTTCAAAGTTTGGCATTCCTCTTAGTGGCAAAATATTAGAGATGTATTCCAATGTAGCCAACCAATGAAAGGAAAACTAAAGACAATATGTACAATCTTTCATCCAATTAACTCCACACATGAATTGCAACTCCCATAAAGAATCCTGTACTTTAATATAATAAAATTTTAATCCATCCTACAGCTAGTTTGACCATTGTAAAAATATCGATTATGCTAGAAGTATCTAATCGATATTTTAAACGTAATATATAAATAAATGAAAATATAAACAATAAATTTGAATTTAACTAAACTATATACAGTCGACTTCGGATAAATCGATAATCCGGTTTACTCGATGTGTTGTGGTTGTCCCGACTGAGAGTGCATACATTTACGTTGCAGCAACACCGGATAACTCGATAAACCGCTTTACTCGATACAATATGTGAATCCAAATTGTATAAATATTCGCATAACTCGATATTCAAAATAAAAAAAATAAAATCAGGGCCAGTTGAGAAACATAATTTTCGATATTTTATGTGAATTTAATAAATGTTAAAAAATACATGTAATATTTAATTAACGTAATATGTTTTGAAATTAAAAAAATTACAATTTGTTTAACAGTTTAAAATTGTAAATTTGTATAAATCCAACTTTTTGAAATTTGAAAATCTGTCGTTGTTAATTAAAAACGACATTTTCTATAAAAAAGTGTGATTGTTTTTTCAAGTTTGTTGAAAAACTAAAGATTTCGATTTCATCTCGAACAAAGGTTAATACAATAAATAATACAATACAATAATTAATTAACTTTTAGTTTAAAATATAACTACTCCTAAGACTGACAGTAATAGCATCAAAATCAAGTAGCTTTAAAAGACCGAGCAGCAGCAAAACCATTGCAGAAAAGCATGAGATTGTTCAATTAATCATCCCCAATCCTATCTAGAAACAAGAGGATATGTGTTCCAAATTCGGATTAAAGCAATCTACATTGTCAACTTACCTGAGTAATAAAGAAAATATCACGAAGAGTATCAATACATGGACGCGACACTAAAGAAGAAGAGAAGTCGTCCTTTGAACTACGAAGATGTAGACGCCGCTCTGCTAATGTGTTCCAAGTAGAAACATGACGCTGGTCTGTGTTTGGATGGCGAGATATGGCGGACTAAGGCCACTGAATTTGCAACAATGCTGAGCCTAGAAAAATGGACGAGAATGGAATAACCTTGTCCTGGATCAACCATAGGATAAGTCGGCATGGTATTCTGTAGATATATACATTCTGTAGTATATCATCCGTGTACAGAAGAATTACTGATTTTTCACAACACATGGATATCGGGAAAGGGAAATATGTTGTTGTTCGCTTTTCTCGATATTAGCTTAACTTGATAAGTTTTGGAAGTCCCAAGCATATCTAGTTATCCGGAGTCGACTGTAATAATCTAAACCAAAAATAAGATCAGCAATAACGAAACAGGGAGAAAGTCAGACCGAATATAATCGACGACATGATGAGATTCTGTTTTTCGATGGGTAGATAACTGCCAAAGACTAAAATCATTAATCGAGTCAAATGAGAGAATCTTGGAGTAAGAAAAGATGAATCAACAACTCTTGATCCCGAGACATTTAGTCCATAGGTAATTGGAGGTAATTTGATCATCAAGACTGAATAGCTGATGGAACCTTTGCACTTTCATCAATGGTGTTTTATTCAGTTTTTTAGCAGAGCGTGGTTGTGGTTAGATGAGCCCCACATACCAAACATGAATTACGAATAATTCGACCGTACAGATGCCAATGTCACATTTCACTTACTCAACTTATGGATTTGCATTTGAAAGTTGCATTATTCCCGAAAAGGGAAATTTTTGTTAATCATGGAACAATTATCAATCGCGATCAAGAGATTGAATGTGATTTATTAATTGAAAATAAAAAGATCATTAAAATTAAAAATGATAAAAATAGATTCAATAATCTTGAGAGTTCATCCAATTAGCAGAATCATCCAAGCTTGGGTAACGGTAATAAAATAGTTATAAATGAAGTTCCAAAATGTAATAATTGTGGAAGTAATAAAGAGATAATCGATAATGGAATGTGTGGAGAATGTTTCGCTGTTCGGGACAAAGACTGGGTTTGTCCGTATCAATTTTAGCTCAATAATCGACAAGGAGTTGACAAAATTAGAAGATTAAAACGAAGAGGTGCTGGCAGCTGCAAAGTAGAGATTCAACATCAATCATAAACAGATCAAAGAAGAGGAACGAGTTCAGATGGTGGAAGATAGAATTCAAATAAAATTCCAACCAGTTACCTTACCCAAATTTGTTGGAAATGCGGGTGAATATGAAAAATGGAAGCGAACGTTCGAGGCATTCCTCAAAGATGTCAGATATTGCGAAGCAAATAAGTTTGGATCAATGCCTTATTGGCGAACCAAAAGCATTGATCAAAAATATCGACATAACTCAAGAATCCTATAAAATGATATTGGCCAAATTGGACAAACGATATGGAGGTGCTCAGAGGCAATAAACCAATTTAATGAGAGAAATAAATGAGTTCTTTCCAGTGAGGGCAAACAATTTAAAAGATCTAGAATGTTTGGTAGGATTGCTGGAAGTAATCATTTCTAGATCAGAGAACAATAACAAGGAAGTGGACATTGAAGGAGGATTACTATACATTACTTTGGTGACAAAATTACCTGAAGTTTTAGTCGAACGTTGGGAGAGAACTCACCTTTAAGAAGGAAAGCCTCAGAATTTCTCAGTTTTAAACGATTGGCTGATAAATGAGGTAGAAATAATGTAGATTGCTGCGGAAGCCGTTCATGGTATCGGCATATTTAATCCCAAAGATCGAAAGAAAGATAATTGAGAAATATGTAGTGGAAAAGCCTTTTTTCAAAAGGGAGAAAAAAGGGCAGCTCAACCAGAAAGAGAATTTGGAAGGACATTATTTTGGGATTTTCAAAAAGGAATTTGTAAAAGAGGAAATGCTTCAGATACATACACGATTTCACAAAGGAAGAAAGTCCAATCAAATGCAAATATTTCGAATCCGGCAATTGCAGATTTTGGAGCAACTGTAGAAACCTGCACTTGAAAAAGGATGTTTTAAGTTCAGATCAAAATAAATACACGGAAGGTAAAGAAGAGTGAAAAGGCAAAACACCAGAAGGAGAGTTTAATCAGATTCCAAGTGGTGGGACATTTGTCACTGATCTCATAGAGGAAAATGAATTCTCTGTGTCCTTGAGAACTATTCCCGTTTATCTAATAAATAAAGAAAATCGACTCATAGTGAACCTGTTACTTGATGACGCTAGCACAAATTCTTTCATTAAAAAATGTGGCTGACAAGTTGGGTTTAGTCGAAGAAACCCAATAAATGAAAATTCGAGTTTTGAATGGAACCAAATCAGTAAAAGCTGATAGAGTAAATGTTGAACTGAAATACACAAATGGATCGTTAAGACAAAGACTGAGTCTCTTAGTCGTTGATGACGTAACGGGATACTTAAAAGTGTGTGCTTGGGAATTAAAAATCTGCAATATTCTATGAAATAATTTAAAGGACGATTAAATGAACCAATAGCTCGATTGACACCGCTCGGGTGGACCTACGTTGGTAAAGTTCCAACAGAGAGAAGTCATAAAAGGAGCAACTTTATGATGTGCTTCTTTACTGGAATAGAGACAACATAAGTCACAGGAATCAAGCGAGAAAAGTCGATTCAGGGCACATAATCGTGAACGACAGTTCAGAAAAGACCGAGTCAAAGGAGAATACTATATTCGAGTCAAATATTTCAAGGGTCAATCAGGTGGTAGCTTTAATCAATCTTGAAATGCTCCTCCGTACAGTAATAAAAATAATTTTGAAAACAACAAAATGGGTTACTTGGATGAAAATTGTGACAATCGAGAACACAGAGGACGAGATCGTTTTAAGGGAGAAAGAGGATTGCGTAGAGATCGAGGTGATTACCGACGACCAAGAGACAATGATCGAGGCAAAAATGCTAAGGAAGTATTTTTTAACAATATGCCATTCGACAACCGTGAAATGCCTATTACTGAAAATGAGCAGGATTCATTCAAAGATTATGATAAGGCATCAGTCAACAATGAAGCAAATTATGAACCGAATGTTGTGGAAAATGAAACAACTGATATGACAAAATCGAATTCGGGAAAAATCGAAGATGATACTGTGAAAATAAAAACTACTGATATTAAAGTCCTTGAGGAATGGAAGGCTCGCCATGGGAAAAATCGGCTAATGAATCAGAAAAGTAAAGAAATTCGAAAAGTTAATGATGATCGAGATGTTTTCAGTGGAACAGAGGAATACAGAAAAGAGAGTTCTACTAAAGAACAAACTAATGAACATGATGCTCATAAAAATCAATACGGTCGTCCAAAGCAATCGCTTAGAATGTCAGTTCGTTTTAGACTATTTTTTTGGCGAGGAGAGTGTGAGTGCTCGTAGCGAGTTGAGTGCAAGTAATTGTTACGAGGATGGTATGGAAAGATGCGGCGAGGAGCATAGATGATCAACAGAGTCAGGACAATTATGATAATTAATTGCTTCATGCGGGGGAGAGATGGAAGATTCAAATATGAATTATAAAAATCATTAATTATAAAAATTTGTGATAAAAACATTTAATTTAGAATCGAATAATAATTGTGAAAATTTAGGGTTACATTTGTTTTAATTGATGATATTTAATCATATCATTGAAACAAAAATCTTGAAAATAAAAGTTTTTTTAAAAAAGTGAACTGAGTTTTGATCTTATTACTTGAAATTTAAAAAAAAATGGCTCACTATATATA
>MQRK01214676.1:63043-73546 GCA_001938485.1 Girardia tigrina
TTTGCAAATATTAAACCAGTTGTACCAGTTGCACAGTACTGTACATATAGCCTACTCAACTTACGACCAAATCGTGTTACGACCGGTCTGTCGGAACCAATCGTGGTCGTAAGTCGACGACTACCTGTATAATTATAATTACCATAATTGTGGTGTCTCATAACTGACACCAACTCACTTATTTAATTATAGTATTTTATTTATTTATGCGCGTACTATTCTTTTTGATGTAACCTTTGATCATCGTGTTTGTTGGCAAATACTCTTGTAAGTCTGTCATGTTTGATGTATGAGTTTGCATCGTTGATGGTAACATTGAAAGATTGTGTATTTATTTATTTATTTTATTCAGATTTTTATTTTTATCTAAATTTTGAGTGACGAAAGATTTTTATTCATATTTTTATTTTTTATTTTCATTTAAATTCAAATTGATGAAAGAAAAAAAAGAAGTTAATTTAATTTAATAATGGCCATCGAGATTTCAATTTTGAATTTGAAATAGGATCAATATTGAATTGAACATTAATTCACAAATCTCAAATTATAATTTAATAGTCGTGAATTTATTATGTTTTCTGACGAATGCTAATTTGCGGTTACTTGATATTATTTTTTTGGACGATAAATAATTCCTTGGTAATTGACTGGAACAGTTCTATTATCGCAATTCCGATCATCACTTCTCGTCATTAATTCGAGATCAATTATTGGTACAAACTTACAAGACATTTCGATCGTCAATTACGATAAAAATTTCAAATACCAGATATTGTAACTGATAATTGTCCGAAGATTTACTATAACTACACAATTTCTTCTATTTGATTGTTGCCGAAAAGATCATTGTCAGGTTATCTTTTTTATTTGGTTGAATTTGAATATTTTGTTAAAAGTCCGTTGGATTGTATTGTCAATATATTATTACTAATCATATTACGCGTAATTATTATCTGGGACTTATTACATCTAATTGTAAAAATCAGTTTATAATACAGTTGTCACTAGGTAAACGGATTTTTAAAAATAAAATAAGAATAACAGATTGGTTCCCTGATTCATTAGAACTCAAATTATTCAATTAATTATAATTATAATTAACATAATAATAAATATAAATAATATATATATAATAATAATATGTATATATATTACTTGTGGGATAATAGTTAGACGACCCCTGACATCGTGCAACCCTAACTCATGAATCGGAACATCATCAATGATTATCTCTCCTTCAGTCTTCTCTAATATCCGAAACAATGCCAACACTAAGGAGGACTTTCCCGAACCAGTACGACCAACTATTCCCACTTTTTCGTGTAAGTTAATATTAAAGCTGATCTTTTTCAAGACATCATCCAATCCTTCACGATATTTTGTTGAATAATTAACAAATTTAATTGATCCTTCAGGCCATTTCGGATCTGGTTTCTTTTCCGGAATCTCCCATGGTGCCTTAAACAATGAATAATATTACATTAATCCCATACAAATTCTAATCAATACGCACTTCCGGAGTCATTTGTGAGTATTCCTCAATTCTTTCGACTGATACAATATTTGCTTCCACTTCAGAACTCATTCTTACGAGCCAATTCAAAGTTTGGGTGATACTGAGGGCATAACTAACGGACAGACCAACCAAACCAGAATTTATACCCAGACCTTTATGGAGGCTTACAACAGCAAACATTGATGCCATAAAGACAATATTGTTTCCGATAGTTTCTAGTATAATGGCCAACCATCTGTAAGGATGATCAAGCGTAACTAATTAATCAAAAAGTATCATAAATTTGATTGTTTTGCTTCGGCAAGGGAATTAATTAAATCAAACATGAATAATAAGCAATGTCTGATGTGATTTTTATCTTCAATCATTTTAGACGAATCAATTAAAATATAATCAATTAAAATAAACGGCATTTTAATATAAATATAGTTTTAAGCACCATCTATGTCAGCGTCGACAACTTATGCATAACCCTAATAATTTGATATAGTTTAAAGACTCATCAATTTCGTAAATGAATTATAAATATGAAATTATGTAAGTTATTTCTCATTCATAAATATCATAAATTCACATCAAATAATAATCAATCTACAAATAATTTGATTCTTTAATGTCGAAATTAAAGAATTAAAAGAGCATATGTTGTTATACAAAAGTGCCAGAAGAACCGCGAGGGAAAGAGACGTTGCACCAAGTATAACTATGAAAATAGAGGCTTCCATGTAAATCTATCTTCCATCATTATAATTTATTCAATCACTATCATCATTATTATTCCAAATAACTATTCGATCGAGATAACAATGAAAAAAATCGTTAATGCATCAATAACATCGCAACCCCATAAACTCTTAACAAAGTAACGAAGATCTGTTTACCAAGTGGAATATGTGTACAAACTGTCATTTTGTACTTTGGAATCAAAAACGGCGTATAAAAGATAAATTCGAAAATCGCTTAATAAGCGACAACGAAAACATTCAAATGTGAAAGATTGATGATTTTTTTCAAATATTTAACACATTGAATGCTGAGTACGAGATATCTCGTACTTTGGCTTACATTACTAAGACGCTAAGTACGAGATATCTCGTGCACGCATGAGATATGCCTGCCGCGCGGCAGTAAACTTTTTTGTCCCACGCGTAGCAGACGTTCGGTGCATGATGTCAACAGCAGTCAATGTGTTAAACTTCAAACTCCTTAGTCTCTCTCGCAGCACTCTATGCTATTCTTGTGACATAATTTTTGAATTCGCTCGCCATGAACTTCATTCTTCTAAGTTATGGACCAATGATGAGAATTCTAATTCTGGAACTGTAAAATGCGAGTATAACTAAGTCCAGACAATTATGCGATGTATTCGTAGTACCGTAGAGGTGGATGTTATTTGAATGGTTATCAGTTGTGATATACGATCATTTTATAGCAGTAAAGATCATGTACACTACCGTGCAAATTAGTTGGGACACTTCGTTTTTCGGTGAAAACTCAGCAACCATAAATCTGATTTTAATGAAATCAACAACCAAGGTGCTAATTGAGTAGAATATTAAACTCATAACGTTTAGTTAAGATATCTTTAACACAACGAAAGATTCGACCTTTTTAATGAAAACACCCCGTGCAAAATACTTGGGACACCATCCAATTTTTGACAATTCTACACTGTACTGTATATTTATCCATCAAAAATAAAACATTTACAAGAGTTTCTTCTTCCAAATTTAATAGTGTGTGTGTCCACCATGATTTGTAATGCACTCTGCAATGCGTGCAGGCATTGACGTTGCTAGTTTTTCACAAATTGTTACAGTAGAAACATCTTGCCATTGCTTCAACATTTCGGCCACGACAGACTGACGATCAAGAAGTGGAAAACGGCGTACCTTATTTTTTATGATACCCCACAAATTCTCTATGGGGTTGCGATCAGGTGAATAAGGTGGCCAATCTAAAATGTTGATGTTATTGGATTGAAAGAAAGCCATAGTGGCGCGAGACTTGTGACAGGGAGCATTATCCTGCTGGAATATGCCACTGCCATCCGGGTACTGAGCTTGAATGTGGGGTAGCATGTGATCCTGTACAGTCTGAATGTAATTACCACTCTTCATAGTGCCGTGAATGTTGATCAAAGGGCTAGCACCAGCGGCGGAAAAGCATCCCCAGAAGAGGACTCTTTGGACGAACGCTCGATGAGTCCTCGTATGTTCGTTGCGAATCCTTTCATCTGATGTACGGCGGACAAATCGAGACTGAGCAACACCGACATCCCCGTACGTTTCATCCGAGAACAAAACCTAATGGAAATAAACATAAAAATACCAAATAATGTTAATTTTGGAGTCTTTATTTACGATTATACTGCTTTTTAGCTTACTTTTCGCCAATTTTCAGCTGTCCATTGCTGATATTGACAACACCATTGCAAGCGCACAGCCTTTTGATAGGGGGTGAGAAAAGGACTCTTCATAGGCCTGTAGGCGAGTTTCCCATGCTTTCGTAGAGTTCTTTTGATTGTGTCTACGGACATACGGACAACATTTCCACCAACACAAGCTTGCAGCTCTCGGGCAGTGGCTTGAGGATTCATTGTGCTGGCTCGACAGACACTCATCTCCTCCCTTACGGTCAATAAATTAGGACGACCACATCTTCCACGATGTCTGGACGAAATTTCCCCAGTGTTTGAATATCGTTTGATAATTGTTCCAATGGTTGACTTTGGGAGATTGAGGTTTCTTGCAATTTTTCTGATGGATAAACCACTCCTATGATGCTCAACTGCAACTTTTCTAATGTTTTCAGCCACATCCATCATATGCAACGGACGTATAAGTATAAACAGACTTGATTCAGAAGAAAATAATCACATTATTTTATTCTGTGCATTTATATAGAGCGGGTGACTGATGTCAATGCTGAAGAATGTGATTGTTCATATACACACATCATCTACACACATCAGTCAAACATAGTCAACCTTCGCACAACGTAAAGTTTATTAAAACACGACAAAATACACGACCTGTGTACACTGACAAGAAAACTTTCAAAGGAGATGTCAATTTATGGATTTACATCAATGTTTCGCACTTGAAAAGTGCTGTCCCAAGTAATTTGCACAGGGTGTTTCCATTAAAAAGGTCGAATCTTTCGTTGTGTTAAAGATATATTAACCAAACGTTGTGAGTATAATATTCTACTTAATTTGCACCTTGGTTGTTGATTTCATTAAAATCAGATTGATGGTTGCTGAGTTTTCACCGAAAAACAAAGTGTCCCAACTAATTTGCACGGTAGTGTAATTATGTCAAAGGTAATTTCCTCATGGTAACCATATATACCATATTTCAGGATTAATAATTTCCTATTTTCTATTGACATTTCGACAACGATTTGCAAGGAGGATATATATTTTTTGAATCAACTATACATCAATATCTTTAGGATACAAGATTTAATACATGATAATGCAATAAGTTTAAAAGTAATATCCCGTACCAAAAAAATTGAAAGCATGTTCGGCAATAAATCTCCAACGCTATTAGAATTGTGTTCGGATCTAATTTACCAATATACATATCATGGGTGTAACACCACATACATTGGAGAGACTGTGCGTCATCTCTGTAAGAGAATCCAGGAACACAGTCACAATGAAGGTGGAAGTACCATTGCAGGACATAGAAGACATTGTAAAGGAGATATAACTTCACAACACTTTAAAATTCTGTGCACTCAATTTAAAAATTATTGGGAGAGAGTGACATGTGAAGCGTTATATATAAGATCTTTGGATCCTAAAATTAACGTTCAAACGGCATTCTCTACAACTTTCTTGAGAGTTTTTAAATGATGTACTGATTACGTATTGATTGCATAAACATTAAATGCACTATATAAGTAAATTTCGTTTGAAAAATCTTTTGTTCTGACGATGACGGATAAACCATCGAAAGTAATAAACTTTGATTGGCTTAAAAATTTTGCATTTGACAAATTGCCAATTTTATTTCAATTTAATCACAATTTAATTAAAGATTTATTTAATTATTAGCTAAATTTTATTTTCTGTGTTACAAATGTGTTAAATATTTATTTTACTCTATTAAGGTATTATATTACTAAAACGTTCATACAGAAATGAGAATTCTCCTAGAATAGAAGCTGGAGGAATGGTCTTGGTGAACCACACTAACTTCTAAGTAGGTATCAATGCAAATGATTCTTAAAGACAAATTTAAGGAAAATTTGTTTAGCATAATTTATTTTGTTACAAATTAATTATTTCGTAATTCAAAGAATTATAAATGCTTAATGAAATTCGCTGTAATCTGACGCTACTTTTATCAAAGTTTTCATTGCAGTACTAACCGAGGAAGGTCAAAAGGACTCGCTGCGTGAACGGTGGCTTTATCTCTGGCTTCAGTATTTTGTCTAATAAGACAATTGATTAATGTAGACTGAAGCCAGTATAAGGGTCTCTCTTGAGGTCGACCACAAGAACTTAGCATAAATAAAAATGTTTATCATCTACTATCACATATGTAACTTTCTGTTTAACAACTAGTAGTCCTGATGTTGACAGTAAACCATCGAAATTAATTAACAAAAAATAATTTTCAAATGGACAAATGATTTCTTTTATGACAACTTGACAATTTTATTAAATCATTATTTATATTTATCTAATGTAAATCATTGAATTTCTAATTTTTAGTGTTTAATTAATTCAATACCCTTGTAGAACATGATTACTGGACATCATGTCCCTCTGAAAATATCGATACATAAATGGAGGACTCACCTGTTAGAAACACAGTTGGAGTAGTAGGCATATAGATTTTTGTCAACTTTCCCATCGTTCGACTCGATAAATCTATCGCACAAGGAATACGCTCGAATACTCGACACTCCTTGGAGCGTTTCGCCGAAATGAGAATATATTGGCGATTTACTTACCGATTCGAGTCTCTTCAACTGTCGCGAAGTCGCAACATAGAATCTCTGAAACGAAAACTTGACATTAAGCGACTTCCTTTGACTAATGTTTCACAACAAGCAGATAACTATGTTAGCTACATATAAGGGTTATACGAGTTTTTACAAATGCGTGCAAGAAACACCAGAATAAAATGCAGTAGCTTAAATTGGGAGATCAGGAATCACAGGTTATCTACAGACAACGATTGACAATATTACATCTACGATACACTACTCTTCCCGCCACAATCGTTTATTACAAATACGAAATAATTTATAATGTCATCGCCAAATATTAAAAAATTCGTTAGTTCCTTTAGAATCTTATAAAATATACAATAAGGCAAATGTTTTTTTTTACAAATTATCAAAAATAAATAACATATATTAAATGTATTTAGATCTACACCCGTCCCTGTTGACCATGCTGGAAATACTAACCAAAATATTTATTTATATATTCCAACAATAATATAAATAAATATTAAATAAATGAAAATATTTGTAACATGTTTCGAAGAGTGTGGGAAAATAGAAATAAATATATAAATTAAAAAATTTAACAAATATATAAAAACGACGGTATGTGACATTTTGGCACAGGTCGTTTTGGCGCGAAGCAGTTTTGGCGCGAGGCCGTTTTGGCACGACAATTTTTGCGCTGTATCAATTGTTGCCATTTTAATTAAAAATGTGTAATCAAAATTTCATTATTGACAGACCATAGGTATATTTAAAATCTCCAATAAAATTCAATATTTCCGTATATAATTCCGTACATATTCCCTAAATTTATTTTAAAAAACAAATGGAAAATGTTCAGTCCAAGTGTGGAAAAGAAAAATTTACCCACGGAGGATACCTTTATGTTTTCGATAAGTTTAGCACAGACCACTCCAAGAAGTTCTGGCGATGTGAACTGAAGAACGAATGTAAGGCCTGTTTACACACGACTGTCGATAATGATCGTGTTCTGGAGCAGATGAACCAGCATAGTCACGGATGTGATGCAGCGCAACTTCGAACTGCCAATATATAATGACTGGAATCAAAAGGAGGGCAATAGATACAACTGAAATTCCATCAGTTATCCTCAACAGTGCTCTCCAAGGAACCTCGACTGTCGTTCAAGCGAAGGTGCCAAAGAAAGACGCCATTCGCAAGGTTATTCAGCGTCTTAGAAAACACAATCAAGCAGCTCCTCCACAACCGGTCGATAGAGCTTCAATTATCATTCCGGATGCATACAGAATTTACGAAGTCACACCAGATCCGATGGAAGAATTTATTTTATGGGACTCCGGAGAACAAGATGAAGATCGCATTTTTCTCTTTGGCCGACAGTCGAATGGTGATTGGAGTAACCAAATGGACAGACTGTATGTGGCTGGAACAATTAGGCTAGCTCCTGCTCTTTTTGCACAGATATATGTAATCATGGCAAACAGAAGAGGATTTGTGCTACCGGTTCTATATGCTCTGCTACCGAACAAAGAAGGAAGAACATACCGACGATTGTTTAAAGCCATTAAAGAATTGTGGCCATATCTCAACCAGTGGTCAATTTCTATCGACTTTGAACAGGCCGCAATTGGAGCTATTCGGGCTGTGTTTCCGAATTGTGCAATCCATGGATGCCTCTTTCATTTGACGAAGAACATGCGGAAGAAGCTAGCAGACGAAGGTTTGCTTAGTCGATATAACATCGATCCTGAATTCGCTTTGTCTGCCAGAATGATAGTCGCTCTCTCCTTCATTTCAATCGAAGACGTTGATGGTGCTTTGGAGGCACTGGAAAAGGAAATTATGGAAGACCTCACACCAATAATAGATTGGTTTGAGCATGTCTACATTGGACGTCAATGTCGTAACCAGACTCGACGTCGTGCATTATTTCCTTCTCATATGTGGTCTGTCTACGAGAGAACAGTGAATGGCGAGGATCAAATCAAGAACTATGTGGAAGCAGCACATCGAAGATTGCAAGCCGAATTCAAGGTGGATCATTCAAATATTCGGAAATTTATAGAAGGCATTCGAGGTGTTAAAAAAGGACGTGACCTTATATATGAGCAATTCGTTCGTGGAGATCAGCCGCCTGTAAAGCACAGAAAATACGTCGCTGCAGATGCCAGGATCAGAACAATTGTTGGGACTTACAGAGAACGAAACATCATCGAGTACCTTAGATGAATCGCGCATAATTTTTTGATGGACTAATAAACACGGACTTTTGATTTAATAAAAAATGTTTGAGTCAAATGTTTTTTGAGTATCCATCTGCAGAAAACAGATTTTTTATAAACGCAGAAAAATGAGTTAGTGTGGAAACAGTTGATAAAGCGCCAAAACGGCTTTGCGCCAAAAATGACCTCGTGCCAAACGTCCTGCTTCGTAAAAACAACAATCTTTAGTAAAGACATTTAAAATATTTTCTTTTTAAAAATATATCACCATTTTTTCTTTACTAATTATTTTAATTTTAAATAATTTTTGAAGGTTTTTTGAACACAGAACATCGATCCATTATTCATTAGAATGTTTCTTTCGTCCATTTAAAACATAATTCGATATTTCTATCCGACATAAATAATACTATCATAATATATCTTTTATGAAAATGATCCCGACCAAAGTTAGCTGGCGTAAGCATTGCATTGATCTGATCCTAATCGTATGAGAATAACATCAGGACCAATTGATTACCTGTCACTTATTCAACCGATATTGTTTTGTAAGCGAAGGTGGGTTTCTTCAAATCGGTGTATGGATCGAAAGATACTTGAATGACTTCATGCAAAATTAGTCCATAGTGTACAACTCGATCGATGTTTGACAAGCGTTTTGAGATTCTGTAAACCTAGTTGAACAAACTCGAACTAAATACGCATAGGAGAAGCGGCAGAGATAACATTCGATATTCGAATGTAACAATTTTCAAATTTGTGATTGATAAACATTTGCAATTATTTGCATTTGTACTATTTATACTTCTATTATACACCAAATTGATTCAGGAACGTTTCAAGGAACATCGAATGTATATTCCACACCAATACATAAGGCATGCCATCAAATATCCTGTATCAGTAAAGATGGTCCCCATTTCTTGTATTTCCAGCTTCCTCTTGAAAAATTGATTCCGTACATAAATAATGAAAATTATAATCCATAGTTTTATGCACAGCTTTCCATTATTTTTACAATATTTAAATCGTTTCATTTATATATAATTTTTCAAATAAATTTACGAAACATTTATTGACAATAACATTTTATTTGTTATTTATAATAATTATAGTGAGGAATATTTGGTGTGTTGATGTTTTTGTGTAGCGTTTGCGTGTTTAAATGTTGTATGTTGATTTGGGATTGTGCCTCTCCTAATCAGAAGGATGATTAATATTTTAATTCTTATAATCTGAAACTAATATATTTAATTTAGATTTAATATTCAAATTTTTAATTTTTGTTATTGTAAATTTTAAATAATTTTATTGATTTTATTTTTGTAGATTTTTAAATAATTAAAATCAAATTAATGTTCAAAAATGATCAAAAAAGATTATAAACAATATTTTATTTTAGCCAATTAAATTTAAAATAAATATTTTTAAATTGAAATAAAATTGACAAGTTATTAAAATCAAAACTTGAAAGCCAATTAAAAACGTTTATTAATTTCGACGGTTTAACCGTCATCGTCAGAACAAATGATTTTTCAAACGAAATTTACTTATATAGTGCAGTTAWTGATTATGTAATCAATACGTAATCAGTACATCATTTAAAAACTCTCAACAAAGTTGTAGAGAGTGCAGTTTGAACGTTAATTTTAGGATCCAAAGATCTAATATATAACGCTTCACATGTTTATCTCTCCCAATAATTTTTAAATTGAGTGCACAGAATTTTAAAGTTTTGTGAATTTATATCTCCTTTACATTGTCTTCTATGTCCTGCAATGTTACTTCCACCTTCATTGCGACTGTGTT
>MQRK01214676.1:79148-105439 GCA_001938485.1 Girardia tigrina
TGAGTACGAGATATCTCGTACTTAGCGTCTTAGTAATGTAAGCCAAAGTACGAGATATCTCGTACTTAGCGTCTAACTAATGAATATTGAAGTACGAGATATCTCGTACTCAGCATTCAATGTGTTAATATTATAAAATAATTATTTATTCGGAAATAAATATTTAATTGATAACAGTATTAGATATATTTGATTGGCAAATGAAGAATAACAGTTCCAAATGTTTCATCATCATTCTCAAATACATTCTTACAGCATCATCAACAAAGATGATATCGAAATAATGTGAAAGCACAAGTTTTATCATTTTTATTTCATTGAACAAGGAACAACTAGCTGAAAGAAGGGATCAGAGGCACTCAGTCCCATAGATGGGTACCCACTGAGATATACTGGAATGAGTTTGTTTGCGCGAAAGTTCTCGGACAAAGGCGAGTTGATTAGCGAGTAGCAGATCGCTTTTCGTTGTCACTCAACTCACAATCGTCAATACCATTTATTTTTCAAGCAACAAATGCGTCTTCTACAAATCGAATTAATAGACTTGTATCGCTGACATTACTGTAACCGATAATAAATTTGAGCTATGTTTATTGCGGTTCAGATCTGAAGTACCTAAAGGTAATAATTCAAGAAGCTCTTCTCGAGCAAAACGAAACACGCGTAACTTCATAACGAATAACCCAAATAAAACATGAGAACTATTAAAGAGTGCCCCAAGCGTCCTGCACTAAACCTTTCTCGTCCTGACTAAATGCATCGTTTGAACGGTGCTTGCGCCTATCAAAGGAATAATGACTGTCTTTACATATTCTTTCAGTACCAGAATAATGTAATCATTAAAGGTGCGACAATTTATCGATTGACAAAAGGAAAATAGTTTTGGTGAAATTTCTAGGAGCACATAAATGTATTCGGTTATTAATACAGATTCTTAGGAAATGATAGAAATATAATTTGCGGATCAAGATCAAATTCTCATTCGTGATATTTGAAATAATAAAATCAATTTGTTAAGCTAAATAAATCAAAATAAACAATAAATTTACCCGGAAAAGATCTAGAAACACAAATTGTAACTATAAAAACATCATAAACGAATAACGCAACAAATAACTAAACGTCCAGCAACATAAGTCAGAGTGTTTGTCGACCACTTGCCTGAAATAAACAGTATCCAATACTTTGAGGGATAAGGGCTACAATGAAAATTGGGGTAGATATAAGAATGGCAACAATGGCTTCTATCATTCTGACCAAACACTGTATACACGAAAGTAAGACACTTGGTAACGTCTGGTCGAGGATCCTCATATCACCAGAAAACCGATTTAAAATGCGCCCCATGGGGTTTACCTCGAAGAAGTTTGGTAGAGACATTCGAATAACATTATTGATCAGTCTCCAATGCATTACGGTACTGATGAGGATCATGGATTTGCAGTAGATCATAACCGTGGAGAAACTACACAGAACTAAAACCAATAAAAGTAATCTTTCAATGTTGAATTTCTAACTAAAAATATACTACGAATGTGGAACTATTACTTTATTCTATTATTTTAAATTATCCTCACGTGTAGTACACTATTGAGTACACAACTTGGAAATAGTATTTCTAAATTACCCGATTGGGAAATACCCAGGTATTCGATTAGTAATTCTCGAAATTACCCGGTTCACCCGGGTAATTCGAGAAATTCAAATAAATCAGTAAAAATTATATAAAAAAAGCAGTAAATAACAAAAATGTTAGTAAATTACTATATTTTATTTAAAAAACTAAAGATATCCATGTTACAGGACTCATTCTCTTCCTTACGTATTGCGAAAAATACCAGCGATGGAAAACACACGTTCCGATGCAGTAGATGCTGGTTTCACCATCAGTAAAGTCTGATACAATTTTTCCAATCCCTCTGTTCTAGACCCATTATTAACTTCTAGCAGTTTTAACTCTTGCTCAATTTAAAGCGTATTGCTATTCTCTCGAGTTGGATTTGTGAACGTAGTAATATATTTTTGCAATTTTAAATATTCACTATCTAAAATTGAATGTTCGTCGGACTCAGAATGTAAGTCGAGGGAATCAAATTCGGTTGTAGTATTGTGAGCAGCTGTTGTTTTGCTTGGGATCAAACACGCAATTAGTGAAGCAACCAATGCTTTTATTATGAGTAGCAGAAGAATTGGTTTGATATTGGGTAAACTCAATAGTGCAGTAGCGTTAACGAGGAAATCCAGTCTTTATTTCTGCGTTGATCAACACGTATCTTTAAGGAATTTTTAAACTGTTCTGCTAAAGGTGAATTCACTTTTTTCATTTGTTGGAATACGTAGGCCAACGCGCCTTCAGATGTTAATAAATTTGAACTTTGTTTGCTTAGTTCAAAAATGTCAAGTTTCACTGGTTCCAAATTCATAAAACTTCCTTTAGCAGCTTAGCGTTCCCTGTATTAAATTTTTCTACACAAAGTTCCTGCAAGACACTGTAAATCGAATCAATTACTTGAAAACATTTCAATAGACGTAACAAGGATGCTTCATCGAATTTTAACATCTAACAACAATTTTAGAGCTTCATAATTTTTCCTTACTACATATTTCATCAATATTTCTGATCAAAGTGATGATTTTCGAAAAAACGTTAATTATTTTTCTCATTTCTGCAAGTGCTACATCATGCCCAGGGCGAAACTCAAGAAACATATCAGATTTAATTATACCTTCATTTTATACTCAACTTCATTCTCGTCATCATCATACTTATCATCTTCAACATCAGTAGAATTATTACCAATGGGCTTACGTTTAATGTAAAATATTTCAACCAAAGCCAAATATATTGCATGATTAAGGTAACACTGACTTTCAGCAGAAATTATAATTCCATATTTCACCATGACACTTGTGTCATCATATACTGATGCAAAAATATCTTGATTAAAATTAACACCATATTCCAGAACTTGTTGAATTACTAATTTTTAATTTATTTTTGTACAACTTTCAATAATAGGCACCAATTGAAGAAAAAATAGTGTATCAACCGACTGTAATGTAACATTTAGATATCATCGCATTATATACCTGTCTACTCATTTACTGTGATTGTAAATTTTTCTTCATGTTCAAGTTTTTGTTTGGACAGTACCTGAGGAGTTTGGCATTTTGTAATTGTGATTAGTAACAAAATTACGAATAGCTTCACTATTCACAATGACATTGAATGAAATTATATCTTTTGCAGCACATCTTGAGATTATTTCTTCCAATGATTGTCTGTGTACAAATTACATTATTCCTGAACTGGTATTTCACTCATTTGCTTTTACAAGAGTCCGTTTAGCTTTTAGAGCTCCACTAATTTCTAAAGAAAACTGAGGAGTGTTTAAGTGGTTTTTCATGGCAGTCGTATTTCCACCTTTAATCGAAATTTTACTTGTACATCCACCTATTTGACACTGTGATTCAGTTGATGTTATTTTCTTGAAATAATTCCAGACTCTCACTGTTTCGACAACATTTAATGGGCTACAAAAATCATATATTATAAAATGAGAAAACCTTAAAATATTTATTTTATGTTTATTTACATGGTTTACTTAAATGTCTAAATTTTACAAAGCTGAAAATTTTAATAAAATAATAAATGTTTTTCTAATCACTATAAATCACTTTTTAAATTTGTTTCCACAAAAACTCAAAATATTGAAATGATAAAACAAAAATAATTTGGCATTATTTTTTTAGCATCAACATTAAAAAAAACCAAAGCCTGCTATTTTCTTATAAAATTAGCAAAATTACAAGTACCTCATTGACTGTCGATATTGTCGTTAACCTTTAACCGGATAGAATGTTTTTGTAACATAAACGGATAGAAGAGTCTGAAGGCTCTTAAGCTGAAAATTAAATGTATACATAAGAAATCCTTGATAATTCGAACGTTCTTTTAATAAAATTCATGATTAGTTAAAAAAAGTGCTAAAAAATTGAATTTGAATTAGTATTTTGATTTTGATTTACGTACGATTAATAAAGAGTCCAAGAGACTCTTCTATCCGGTTAAAGGGTAAATATAAATACAAATGTAAGATTAAATTTGAATCACACTAAAATATAAAATTCCAATCACAAAAAATCAAAAAAATAAACACAATGAAAGACAATGGAAACATTCTTTCGTTGGAAAACGAAAGAAACACGTTTTTCATTTACACAATTTTACCAAGGTAGATAACCCTCATTGGCATTTTAGCCCATATTCGTGATCGATCCCAACATTTAGTGAAGAATTTCCTTTTTTCTAATTGATAAACACTCGCAAATCATGCATCAAAAAGCTAGCATCATATCCAGGTAGAGACGAAATATTAATCAAAGGGGTAAATAACACCGGGAAATCTGATCTCCCAAAAGCTACAATAAAACTTGTACCTGAAGAGGCGTATAAAGTATGCAGGTCATTATTAAAACTAAAGCGAAAATTAAAATCTGTTGCCAAGATGAAGCAGACCATAATAGTATAAAAATAATCCCACAGGTGTCCGTAACGCAGCGCAGTAAACCGGAAATAGTGAAGTGGATCACCAAATCAAGTTGTGCACAATCATCACTTATTCTTGTCAGCATGGAACCGCTACTAATTCTACAGAAAACTAAATATGGCCAGTGGAATATCGAAGAGGTAAATTTAACGAAGAACCGATCGCTGGCTCTGAGCCCGATCAAAATAGAACTGGCCCCACACATGATATTTAGAATTCCTATAAACGCAAAACAAATGGGAACAGCATTGATATTAATTGCAACTCAATCACTGACCTTGGCCAAGACCAAACACTCCGTAAATCCCCAAATTCAAATCTCGTTCTCGGGAAAGAAACTGTTCGAGCTCTTTTATTTCAGCTTTGTTAGAATCGTTGGACATTCGTAAATCACGTAATTGTCTTGAGAAATTGGCGGATAACTTTGACTGATTTGCCCACCGAACGAGCCACAAATTAGAACCGAGTGAAAATCCCTGGGTTACTATAAACAACATTAGTATCAACGCCGCCAACCAATATCCCATTGAACGTAAATAGGCGAGGTAAACAGCTAATTTCACCTACAACAGGATTATAAAAATCCTTAAATGAATGTCCTCACATTTCCTTCTTTTGAAAGTTCAGCTTCAATAAGTTTATTTCCACTTTTCGGAATCTCCGTTACGCCCATCTTTTCAAGTTCTTTTTTACATTCTTTTTCCTTTATTGAATCTTTCTCTTTCGAATCCTAAAAAACATTAAACATTTTTGAAATAACTAAATAAAAACTGATTTGAAAAATTTTTTCTATTGGAAAAATACCGTACTCAAAACTAAATAAATATTATTAGAACTATTAGACTTTATTTCTGGATCATATTTAATAATTATTATTATTATTTTCTATCCATACCACCATAGAAATGACAATACAAACATTTATTGCAAATGCCTGCAATAAAATAATATTGTCTGTCTGTCAGTTTGTCCAAATTATTGCGACAATTTTGTCATTTTATAAGACCAAATGAATAAAGCAAATTAAATTTTATTTTATACAATCGATTTAAAAAATTTTTAATTAACGTTGTATTAATTAATAAATTACCTAAAGGATATTTTTAAAATGTTGAAAATATTTCTTAATTACCGAAAAATGTTATTATTATATTAAATTATTATTATTATATTAAAATTAATCCGAATATATTTCTATAAATTTAATTATTTTAGAGAGACTAAATTATATTGGGGCGCGTCAAAGGATAAAATTAAATTAGATCCAGAATCCGCACTTACATTCGACCAACTCCGACACTGGCTTACGTACCTGTGGGCAATATTGAAACAAACTTGGAAATATTAGACTCAAGTTCATTTGATGAACAAAAAAGGTTATTCAATAACTAATGGATTATTTTAAAGATAATTACACCGGAAGACCCAAGAGCGATTCTCTCCATTACAAACAGACAATTTGGAAAGGTATTCTGCTATACTAAAATGAGTCACTTAAAGTAACAATTCCGTCGAAGGATGGTATCGTAAATTATAGGGTCGAATCAATCCAAAATTGAAAGATAAACCAAGAGTCAATGATTTTATTGCAAATATTTTTCCTTAGAAATAATTGTTTTTCAATTCATTTTTTCTATTCTTTTTATTAGATTGCTTTATATTAGCGGTTTTGGGATGCTACCATAGAATTAATACTAGTGAATGATAATCGTAAATATCATTTACGATTGCAGACCAGATTCTGATGGTTTTCTTTCTATTAATAAAGTTTATTTTGTGCTGAGTTACATTTCTTTAAAGTTTAGGTTCGAAATCCTGCATTGCTTTTGCAACAAACTAATTTATATACATGGGCACCACGAAGATAGGGCAAGGGGGCATATGCCCACCTGGAAAAAAAATTAATGTGTACAAAAAACAAAATATAAAAAGTAAATTAAATTTCACAACAGATGCTACATTTTTGTTTGCATATTGGAACGATAAACCCGTAAATGAGATTCAAAATCTGTTTTCTTAGATTTAATACAGCATTCGTCAGTATTTTATCTTTCTGTTTCTTTGGCCCTTACTCTGGCATCGACACTTCCATTTACTACTTGTACAGTAGAGAGGTCATTTAGAGGTCATTGACGACTCGATTCCTTGATGTAAGTTGTATTGGTATAGATCCAACGAACACAGAAGAGGTACGGTTTGCCATATTAGTAAAGGGAAGGTACCCGGCTCAAACCTGGTGATTTCGGAGGTTTTAAAATGTGGCGGACAACCACTCATTGACAAACTAAAGCTCATTTTGAGATGATTTGGAACGGGGATGATCATCAATTTCCAAAGGCTTGGAGGAGTGCAAAAGTGGGAACACTATTCAACGGTAAAGGTGCAACATCTGATCCGAATAATTATGGAGATCTTACTCCTGGAAGTCCTCGGCAAAGTTTTTGCACAAATAATTGTAACTAGAATGACGCCGGCGATGGAAGAAAGGTTAGACCCTTTGTAGTTTGGTTTTCGGCTGAAAAGAGGTATTGATTTGTGAGTAATGAGCATGTAATTGAAAAAAGGGAATCGATCAATTACTTCAATTGAATCCCGATGAGAAAAAGAAAAGTCAAAATGAAAAAGTGAAAATTATTTTCGATCATCCTCCAAGTCTCTTTTATGCCGTTCATTACACTTTTCAAGCTGTTGAGGAAAAAACAATTGATTAAAAAACTTTCTCTTTCTTGAAATACAGAATATCATCAGCGTCCAGCAAATTATGAATTTATTTAAATAAATTAAAATAATCCGAGTTGTTTGTTTACAAATAAATTTGAGATCAAATCAATATTCGTTAAAAAATGTTTGAATTTTATGTTTGTTAGGAATTAAAAATGCTATGAAAGAAGGTTATATTAAATATGTACAAATTAAAATTTTTATATAATTAAATATGTAACGTTTGAAAAAATAAAATTACTAAAATTAAGAAGATCAATTAAATGGCTAATAATAAAAATTTTTGAGTTTTTAATATAATATAAAAAGAAATTAAATGAAACGATTAAATATTTTAAAATTTTATTGTAATTTAAAATTGATTTATAAAAGTAATGAAAAAATCAAATATGAATATTTATAAGTATTTTTATTTATATCGGTTTAAGATTTATAAAACAAATTGTTTCTCAAAAAATAAGTTTGTTTAAATATTAAATTTAAACATTTTTTGTGTGGTCTAATAAAAGTTTTGATATCAGAAATATCTCATAGTAATAATTCCGACGATGTCCCTAGAACCTCTAATAATGTTTATTTGATTTTCAATGTTATGACAGCGGTACAAAACATACCGAAAATGATTTTCAATGTGAAAACATGTCGCCGGTAGTTCACATTCAATGACGCAATCATTTGAACAAAATGATTTATATTTATTATAAATTACAACGATACGAATTCGATTTACAAGTGGAAAATAGATTGAAAGATGGAATGCATTCATGTAGATTCAATGAGTAGAATAAGAAATTTCTGCCGTGCTCGTTAACGTTTTCAGCTGGTGCCAAGGATCGAATTCCACATTACGGAATGGGTTGTGATACGAATAATATTTATACTTCGGCAATTTGCAAAAATCGAATTCATACCAGTAAATGCTGTTTTTCTGAAAACGAAGTTTCATTAAATCCAATAATATTCTTTTTGAAGATACTTGGATTTGTCGATCGCAAATGAGAAATAAGCGTAAAAGTTCACTATTTCTACATAGTTTATGGAATTGTTATAATTCAGTAATGCAAGGATTTCGAAAAACAAACAATTCGGTCGAAGGTTTGCATAGAGCATTTAACGAGTTTTTGGTTTCAAATATTCAAAATATTTGGCGTTTCATTGATGTACTGAAGCATGAACAAAGCCTTAATGAGTTAAAGATTAACAAGTATATTGTTTGACAAGAGCAAACTTTAGGAAGGAGAAAATATAGGAACAATACACAAAGATTATACAGGATAGTAGCTAGTTACAATAATGCATTACTTTTAAATTATTTGAAGGTTGTGACAAGCAATTTTCATTTGAACGTATAATAATAAAATATTGAAGCATTAAACGTTTTTTGATAAATAAAAATGGGTTTATAAAATATTTTATTGTTTTTAATATTGAATGTAAACAGTTTTTATTTATTATTATTTGTTTTTATACTACATTTTTATAATCCATATATTACTTGTAATGTATTTTAAGTAACAATACTAATTTTAATTAGGTTTTTTAAAACATTTTATAACAGCGATATTTTTGTTTGCGACATTTTGACGTGGAACCTCTGTACTCATTTATTTTTATAAATACGTTTAATAATTAAGACCAACAAGTTCCATTTTAGACATTGTATGCTTTTCGTGTTTAAACTTGGAAAATAAGTTGCAGAAACAAAGTTTTCAATATGTCAAAAGTATAGAGATAGTACTATGGCCTATTCGACGGTTAAACTTTGGTTCTAGAAGTTCAAAAATGGTGAATTTATGTTAGAGGATAAAGAGAGAAGTGGCGGACCCATAGAAATAGAGCAAGCCATGTTGGATCAGGATACCCCCCAGACCACACGTGAACTGGTTATACAACTTGAAGTGAATCAATCCCTTGTTCTAAGGAGATGGCAACCAATAGATAAATTCTTGAAAGTTGAATGATGGGTACCACATCAGCTATCATTAGCAAATATTGCTCAAATGTTGAGTTTATGTATCTCACTCTATGCAGGTCACCAGCAAAAATCGTTTCTTTGGTGAATTGTTACTGGTGACGAGAAATTGATGCATTGCGAGAAGTCAAAGCGATAAAGATCATGGGTAGACCCTGGCCAAGCAACAACCTCCACTTCCAAACCGAATATTCATGGGAAGATGTTGTTATGCATATGATGAGATGCAAAGAGAGCGCTTTATTTTGAGTTACACAAACCTGGTAAACAGTTACAGCACAGCGCTACGGCAAACACTTAAATTAAACTGGTGATGAGGAACCTTCAGTTGACTGATAATATTTTATACATACTTATTTATATGTTAAACGATTATATGATCAAATGTACAACTAAAACAATTTACATTTTAAAATTGCAATACAAATTAAACATCTTACATGATTTTGCTTCAGATTTTCCATTGATATATGCAATCTTTCTCGACTTTTTGACAAGGACGAAAAGAGAGCAGAATTACATTGATTAGATTCACTAAAGGTTTGCTGAAGGTCTCGCAAGATCATGTCCTTTTCAAGGAGCTCGTCGGTACTGATATTCTGATTATTACTAGCTTTTAGTTCATCGGCGAGATGGGTCGCAATAAAATCAGCAAATGGACCGGCATGTTTAATTAATTCCGCGTATGTCCCTTCTTCTGATACAGACCCATTATCTAGCACAATGATTTTATCACATTTTGGAAGAACTGTGAGATTGTGGGTAACTAGAATTCGGGTAACTCCATTTAACATCCCTGTAGAACTAAGAACATTATCGATTAAATCTTTGCCCACATGACTATCAACTGCGCTTAAAGGATCATCAAAGAGGTATACATCAGATTCACTATAGCACGCCCTCGCCAGACTGACTCTTTGCTTTTGTCCACCAGATAAATTTATCCCTTTTTCACCTATCTCAGTAAAATCAGCATCTTTTAAGATTTCTAAATCTCTCTCAAGACAACACGTCTTTAAGACTTTTCTATATTTGCAAGGTTCGAATGGGCGACCAAATAAAATATTATCCCTAATGCTTGCATTAACGATCCAGGCTTGTTGTGGAACATATGCTATTGTTCCCTAAAAAATATTAATTAAAAAATTCTTTAATTAAATAATTAATTTTATTAATATATTATTTTAATAAATAATTCAAAATTATTGATTTGAATATGTACTTCAGTTCGTTCGTAGGGACCTTATAAAATTCATGTTGAATGATTAATATAACCTAGGTAAATGTTGACTGGATGTCACCTTATTTCAACTGGCGATCCAAGGATGTGTGAATGTAACATGCTCTCATGATGTAGAGACATAATAGACATCCGTCACTTAGTCACAAATCGTGACTCTCAATCTCCAAACGACGAAATACACAATTCTGCTTGACAAAGAATTTCAATGCTTCTATTCTCATTTTACTTATGTCAACTGATTCAATTATGTTATAAAGCAGATCAACTCAAGAGTAGGGTGGAGCTTAAAGTGGACAAAAAAAACCAGTATTTTTGAAAGTCTTACCCTCCTAATTTGTTGCTTATAATAAGAAACATTATATGAAATATTTGAACATTAAATTAAACACACACAACACGTAATCCTCTTCTTTCTGCAATAGTAATTTTGAAATGATCCTTGAACATCCAGATTTTGAGACTGCATATGACTGCACTTATTCAGCGAGCATGATGCGTTGCTCCGGAAACATGAATTGCTTCCCTCTGGCAAGAGCAGCACCGAGAATGACAATCACCAGTTCTAATAATTCTTAATAATCATCTCTCAACTTGTTCTGTTCAAGATACTTGATGACTAGGGCAAGTATTTTGTTTCATTTGCAACTTTTTTTTATTAGTAATAACATAATAAATTTATTGTAAAGCATAGAAGGAGAAAAATTAAAACATTAAAACATTAATTTATTATGTTATTACTAATAAAAAGTTGCAAATGCAACAAAAAACTTGCCCTAATGATGACAAAATCGTTAGTGCTTTGCCTTATGTCTTTCACTAGATTTGCCACGTCGTCTGCCGTAATCCCAGGTTTATATTTGGCTATGTCTATGAATGCCCAGTATTCCTAGAAGCGTTTAAAGAGCTCAAGTTATATCTTATTAGTTCTTTATTCATAGAGCCTAAAACCTTGAATCATTGATGGTCGCGTAAATTATTTTTTCTAATATTATTATCATAATACTAAGATTTTTAATATTACTTCACTCATTTAAAATTTTAACTAATTTTTGATGAGTAAATTTTTATGTATAATTTTGACTATCTAATTTTAATTAATTAATTTATAAATTTACTTAAACTTTCAACAGCTTTTATATATGTTGATGAAAGGAACACAAATCTATAAATCAACCATTTATTCGTGATTCTCTTGTACCTTGCTTTTTTTGTACAAGTTTTCTTTCTGAAAATCCAAGTTTCATAGCAATTAGATTTTCTATTGATCAAAGGGTCTAGAAATGGTAGAGTACTATTTACTTTTTCTTTAGCTGTATATTTGATATTATAATGGTTTTAATTCATAGAATTAAGAAACAGTCATATATGACTAATTTATATATATGTTACGAGAACTCACACATTTGACAGAACATTTATTACATTCACATTTCTTATCATCTTTATGATGATCAATAATATTGCTTTCACTATAATCCATCACTCAATTTTCAATATCTCTCATTATAATCTGAACTATACTTGTGAAAATTATTTTATTAAAAATATTTAATTTAAATTTTATTGGCTAAAATAAAATATTTTTATGGTTATTTTTAAACATTAATTTGATTTTAATTATTTGAAAATTTACAAAAATAAAATCAATAAAATTATTTAAAATTTGCAATAATAAAAATTAAAAATTTGAATATTAAATCTAAATTGAAATAAATTAGTTTCAGATTATAAGAAGTAAAATATTGATCATCCATCTGATAGGAGAGGCACAATCCCAAATCAACACACAACATTTAAACATGCAAACACTACAAAAAATAATTACACACCACATATTCCTCACAATATATAATAATAATTAAGTCTAATGATAGCGCTGCTATATCGCTGAAATTAATTACAAAAATAACATGAAAAATTGAAATCTTTTTTATTTAAAAATTACAATCCGAACGAGAAAATATATAAAAATTGGAATTCGATATTTGGAGTAGACCCAACGACCAATGCCAGCGACCATTCTACTTTCCAATGTCTAAATGTATTATGCAATGCTCCTCCCACATTTAAAATGGGAAAGCACCTTAAAGACGGAAGAAATAATATTTCCGTTTACGTTACGTATTTAGATTCGAAATCAAACACAAAAGTTTCAATAAGGGTCGCAGAAAACATAATTGTTACATGACTCGAAATGCAATTAACATAAATTGAGCCATTTAGGCACCACCAAAAATATCAAAGATGTTAAGATCAAAATTGAAATACAACGATAATATTAATAATACTGACGTGCGAAAAGGTTATTTAAATAAATGATAACTATCACACCTTAATATTGACGCGGCCATCAAGTTTCTCAATCTCCCCCAACAAGGAACTGAGCAGACTGGACTTACCCGATCCCACCGGACCAACTATGGCAATCAATTTGTGATCCGGAAATTTTATATTTATGCTGAACCGTGTATCAATCTTAAAAGAACATTGAATTTTAAAGTACTTTCGTAAAGTTGGGGTCATCGAATTGCCTTCCCACGAGAAGACACCATTCTCAATAGACGCCGATATTCCTTCAGTTTCCTGATGAGTAACAGCTTCTCGATCTATTTCGCTGCGTTTGAGAAATGTTGTGAGTCTTTTTAGAGATACATATGCCTAGAAATTTTCAAGGAGTAAAAGTCGACAAATGTATTATCAACACGAACCTGGATTAAACTCGATATGACCATTGGCAACATCATCAATGGAAACCTGAGAATATTGAACAGTGATATGGATACAAAAGCCTTTTCCGCATCGAGAATGTTGTTGCTGTTTATAAGAACGTACATTCCAAAAGATGTCAAAGATACGAGAATCGGGGCGCAGTTGAAAGTAAACGAAGTAGCCGCGCTCAAATAAGCCGACTTTTTCATAATTTTCAGTTCTTTAGTTCTGATTTCAGTCACAAAATTGATGAAAGACGGTTCCCAAGCGTACAGTTTCAGGACCTGTGGCATTCCATATATTAGGAACACATTCAAATGATGTTTACCTTGATCCCATTTAAGATTTCATTCATCATTTTGATTCTGGAATCTGTGACTTTCAGTTGCTGAGTCTAAACGAGAACCTCGAATCAACATTTTAAAAAATATTTATTTACATCTGAGCACTGTAAATACAGACAATTTCATCCACATGTCGAAACAAGTGCGAGTAATAAAATCAACAGATAATGTATATTTGTAAACAATATATTAATATAATGTAAATTATATAGGTACTCACGAACATATGATTAAAAAATTATACATATTGGAAATATAATAAATAAAACATGTTTTGGGGCACAGAGAATTAATTCAACCGGACCTAATTTAATTTTTAAATAAAGAATGAATGTTAAGTAAAGTGCTAAGGTTAAAAATTAGAATTATTCTGAAAAAGAATTGTCTCGTGGTTTCGCCCTAATTAAATGTGGATAAACATGACAGAGATTGAGTGTTTGATAATAGTAATTCCTCTAATATCTTCTATATGAGTCAAAGGAGGAAGTATACATGTTTAGTAATTACCATTAAGATAGGACCATGGCAGGCCATTTGCTGCAATCGTAAATCATTCATTATTATCATTCACTAATATTAATTCTATGGTAGCAACCCAAAATCGCTAAAGACAAAATAGTGAAGACGTCACAACGAATGACTTGTCTGTCGCGGTTATTGATTCGCTGTTTTGACGTGTAACTTTATTCTTTTAGTGTTGGGAATATTTGAACGATGTTTGAAGAATACTTCTTTGATTTGTGTATGATATTTGAATATTAAGTGTATAGATTAGTATAGTGTAAAATGTTTACGGAAGCAAAGGAACTTAACATGCACATGAAGAAGGATCTCATAGAGAGAGGTGATCAGAAAGAACAAGAGGGAGCTAACAAGTTTAAATGCGAAAAATGCAACAAAAGCTATAAGACATCTAAATAAGGATCACAGAGTAGACATGAACACAGAGGAAGAAAATAAAATTCAACTGACAAAAAGTGTAACAAATGAAGGAAGCAATACAACGGAAGCAGACACACCAAAAAATATACCAACTACCAAACCTCGGTTAGCGAAAAAACCTCCGACTATCTCAGTGGTGGTGGAACAAACGATTAATCCCGAAGATACGCACTTGACTTTTAGGATCACTGACTCTACAGCGACGGGAGAGTTCAAGTGCCCCTTTTACGGCTGTGCTAAGTCCACTAACGCAGTGAAATTGATGCTCAATCATGGTACCACAGTACTTGATTAGTCGTTTGTAACAGGGAAACCAAAGAGATCTCGGAGACTGAAGCGATAAGGCCTATCGGGGGTGCAGCTAGTACTCTTTAGTTTTGGTGGAAACTCTAAAGAGCCTAGTGGTTCAATACCATTCGAAAGAGATGGGAGACCCATAGTGTGAAATAGCGTTATACAAACTATTATTTTGTGCGGCCCGCATCCAAATACTTATTTTATGTATTATTGAATTTGAAAATTAAAAGCTATGATTAATTGTAATTTTCGAAATCGTTCGTAACCTTTTTTGTTTTAATAAAGATCTAAATGCGTCCTTTTGGAATTATACTTAAATAGTATTTGTGTTTTCTCTCTTTTGAGAAAATTACAATAACATTAAATTGGTTTATTTGATGTGAGTAGTAACTCGTTATTTTATGAATTTGTATTTTGTGTACCTAATTATTGGTGACCTTTTAAATGATCGTAATATTTATATTTATTCAAAAACATGCTCTTCATTTTCCTTGAATAATTTTCAATATACAAATAGAAAATTTTTTAATAGCATAACAATGTTACATCTCTAACAAAATTTTAGAAAATATTTTTTTACAATGAGAGAAAAATATGCATGGATTAATAAAGCTAAACAAAAAGTTTTCATAACAATTGCTTTTGTTCAGTTTAATTCATTAAATTAAGCGTATACAAATACTTATTGACTATTTAGTCCCAAAAAGAATTGTCAATTCTTTGATCCTGCGGATGTACAAATGATGATCACTACATGGTCTTTAAGGGTTAACTTGAAAGCTTAAGATCTTAGTTTAGCATTAGAAAAGCTAACCAATAGTCTTTTATTTTCAATACTCTCGATGAACTTCCTTTTAGATATGTGTAAATAATATATAAATAACGAGTAATTTTAAATATTATAATTCAGTTATAAACATTTAACGTGAAACAGGATGAATTATTTATAAGTTAATTAATTAAAGGAAAAATCCAACGACTGTCCGATAGTAAAATAATTTCTAAAAATTAGGATAATATAAAGTAGGGACTATTTAATTGTTTATTTGTCTATTATTGTGATTGAGTTTGGTTGGGGAAATTTGTTGATATAATATATATTTGTGATATATTTCTGACAATTAGGAGAAAATATTGTAGGAAATGTTCTTATAATAATTGGTTTTATAATTAATTACAATGAAGATGTTCGTATTGTTGGGTTCATGGTCAACGATAGACTTCATGACACAAATATTTATTAATGTCACAATTAACTATTTTTTAGACAAATTTATGAGGAACGATGTTTTCCAATTTTTTTCACAGAGTAGACCTTAAAATGGCTAATATAAATATCGATATAAATTTTAATTATTAAAAATAGATTCTGTATAAAAATTAACTTTCACAATTTCTTATATTTAAATTTTATAATTAAATGTTAAATCTTTTTTTTAATAATATATTTTAATTATTCTATTTTAAAATGTATAATATTTTGACATTTAATATAACATTTATTTTGATTTTCATAGATAGTATAATTTTTTAAAACATAAACTCTAAAATTTATTTTGAATATTTTCTTCTATTTTAATTTTTATTTCAATGAATCTACTTCCTTTTTATTTTGTCTTTAATTTGAAAAACTATTAATTTTGTTTAATATTTTCGACATCTAATACTTAGTTTCATCTCAAAAGTATTTAATTTATTATTTTAAAATCTCTTTTTTAAATAAGATTCACTTATTTAATTTATAGATTGTGTAATATGTTTTAATAATTTTTAAACTTTAATTTTAATGCAATATTTTAAATCGCACAATTATAAAATTTAATAAATTACAATTTCCAAATGTTTTACATTTTTCTTTTTAAAATTCAAAAAAATTACGAGCTTAACAAATTCCTAATACGTATTATGTATTATTTTCGGTAGGAAGAATATGAATTTAATAGTTTTGGCAAGTAGATACAGTAATCTGCTAGTTTGCAAACATTATTGGACAATTTATGATTTGAAAGATGCATTTTAAATCGACCATTATATGTTACACAACATAATAATAGTGTAAACGTGAAGGGTAGCGACAAGTGGACTAGTCAGAACCGATGCTGTATTATATCAAATGTTTCGATCATCAAGGCCCTTGATAATACGTGATACTGCGTAACAGTATATTCACGAGAAATTTTCTTCTGCGAACGTGCCTGATTAAGGGTGATAAATTGCAAAGATAAATAATAATAATCAATTTTGACAAATCGAAAAAAATCCCTAAATATTGTTTACTAAAACATAACAGATTCGATCGAATGTACAAATGATCGGAATTTCCGATACACTAACTCATCTGTCCACATATTGCTAAAATAGGAATTCCTGGTCCCAGACTCTTTGTTACGGACCGACCGACACTCTTCTCTCTTCCTCGAGCAACAGATTCATTCGCAGAAGAGATTCGTCAATAATATCTATGGATGCTTACTAAAATTGTCTATGAATCTGGCTGTCAAGTGTGCAATTTTAGTGGACACAGGAAAGGCACACCCCCACATGCATGTACCGGGTCACTGTGTCTGGTGCAAGTGTGCGGTGCACAATGTTCTGGGATAACCCCATTGACGATACGGCACTCTGATCTTAGATCAGATACACTAAATTTATCAATTGCATAAGAGGTGTGCGAACAACCGCGGGTGGTAATAGGATAACATTGTGCCTATTGCGTAACACAGAGACCTTAAAGGAGAATTTTTGCATGAACGAAAAACCAATTTTATTAATATTTTCAAACAAATGGTAATTAGTATTACTATCCGTACCACAATCGATGTAACATACAGTCATAGGAATGTATCCGCGATGTAAACAGTAGCATCTTCTCCTTCCCGGAGTCAAATTCCTACAAGTAGTTCATCATTTTCGGCTCAAGACGACACCAGTCCGATAAGTGACAATCTTCAGGAATATGAAGTGTCGAATAAAGGAGAGTCACTACAAATTAAGAAATTCAAGTTTTTCAATAAATAATTCTCGAGGAAATCGATAGTTTTAGGAAGATTATCGATTGTAATGCTTCTAACATTTTTGTTTATGATCTCGATCACTCTTGGGAAATACTCCTCATTAGTAAGCAATGAAAGCATTTTCTCTGTTACATCAGGAGCTTTCAGTCTCTTAAAAACTAAAGTCTGGGATCTGATGGATCCAGTTTCAATGAGAATACTATAAATTCCTCATCCTGTTCTATTGAATTATTTAGCATCAAACATTGTATTATTCATTTGCCACTTTAATGATTGTTTATCTATCAAGACCACTAATATTTTTGAAGCAACAGATTATGCTTAGCTAATAGAAATCCCATTCTCTTCTGCTCTTATGTTACTAGATCTATCAGAATTAGTAAGAGTGCCTAAAGCTTCTTCTTTAAACACTTGTGTTTCATGGCTTTAGAAATATTTAGCTAAAGAAAATATTTAGAAAGACTTGTTATTCAAATATTAATTGGTAGATGTGTTTGGAGCATCTCCCAAATTATCGATATTGAAAACCGACATCAATTTTCAAATTTTTATCAATCCAAAAAATGTACAACACTCTTTATTTAAACAAATTTAATCGAATTAAATTCCTTTATTTTTTTTAAGTTTTAGAAACTATTTGTTTTATAATTCTAAACCCAGAATAATAAAAATAAATATCGTACTGACAATTCATTTTACTTTTTTTTTAATTTCCCACGATTAAATAACTTCATTTTCTTTTTAATAAAGTTCCGAAATTTTATCACAATTAACATAAACTTTATTTAGTTCTTGATTATTTTCCAATTTATAATTCTACTATTATTTCAAAAATTTTTAAAATATTTTCTAAAAATTCCTAACAATGATTAATGTCAGAGACTATTAAAATGGTAATTAAATCAAATGTTGATATTTTGAAATAACATTGCAATACTCCAACTAAAGTAGATCTGTGTTAAAATAATCACTCCATAAGATAAAAAGACCTTCTTTAGAAGTAAAAACACATTTGTGGTTTCAGTGAGGATCGGAAGCGAACACCGGATTGAAATATCAAGATCATACTTTAATTGTTATAAAGATACATAGAGCTTCAATAATTTCCTAACAATGGATTTCACCACATTTCACCACATTTAATTATACACCATTCCAAAAATTATAATACCATTTTTAAACATAAATAAATCTTAAATTTTGATGCAATAAATTAATTTCAGACAAAGAAAATGGTACCTGTAACTTTCTGGTGAGATTCCCTAGGAAAGCGTTGATGGGAATCATTAGGAACATTATAGCCAGACCAGCCAACACAGAAGGCCCCAACTCATACCACAGAAATACCAAAGCAACGATAATCTCAAAAGGCCCACTCCAAATCATGTGAACATAACTTATTAATTCAAGAAACTTTTGAGAATCGACTGACATCAGGTTGACAATTTCCCCAACCGTAGACTCTTTTCGAGAGGCCGTACTCAGGACCAGGGACTGCACAGAAACGACATTATTCGATGACCGATAAAATACAATTCATACATAAATAGATAAACCATATGAATCAAAATAATGAGAAACATTATTTTTAAATTAATAGCAAAACCATTGTTACTATAGCCCTTATCATTACATGTTTATGCATCTTATAACCTTCGATTGATAAGGAACCATGAATCTTTTAACCCGACATACTACTTAAATATGGCTCTCTGTAGAGTATCCATAACTGATACTTCTCAGAGATCCCTATTGTACCAAATTATTTTCATCTGGTCCTGCATTCTTACCTGTGAAAAATAGTTAACTACATCGCGAGTTCTAATTATATTTTTTTAATATATATTTATATGGGGATGTTAATTGTTAGCTTGTCAGCTCAGACTATTGTCATATGTTTTGGGTAATTAATTTGTGTGTTTCATCATGTTATTATGTGGGGATAAGTGTTTATAAAAAATTATTGTAGTAATTTCACTTTAATAAACCTCTATAGAACAAATAGTACGAAAAAATCCATTTCAATGGTTGATTAAACAAATGAAGACATAAAAAGGAAGTACAAGTTAAAGGAAGAATAATTCACTCATCGTCCTCAATCGCATAAAGCGGTTAAATTAACAAATTTTACACAATGAAAAGTTGTGATATACCGAAATTGTAAGCGAAATCGCAGGTCCATTCACTCCTGCCTTTCGATTGTAACTGTTGTTTGAAAATTGTAACGCAACTGAAAATTGTCAAACAAACTTTATTAGAAACTTTACTATTCTAAACAACATTTTGGCCTCGATTTTTGATTTGGTCTGTTTATACATTTGGGCCTTTCGTTTCCAATGCTCGCGTCGCTTTTGAGTTCTCCTAAGTGTAGCAGAAGAAGATAATGATGTTTTCCTTTATAATTGACCTATAAATTGTAGAATTAGAAACAAATAACTCTCCATGCCCATGTCTGGATTCCTTTATTCCGTTATTAGTCCCCGTCTCGAAGATTATTTTTGGATATTCGTTGGAGACTCTTTCAATAATCTTTCGATGATAATTAAGAGCATTGTGTTTTATTTTCAACTAATCAAATTCCATCTATAATGTTTTTTGTTTGATCAGAATATATTTTCCAATAATTGGCTTATGAACCGAGTTCCTTCTATAATCCGCAAACTTAGTTGTCCTCCTTCAAAACTCATTATTCATATTGTCACTCTTTTTATTTTCTGCAACTCTTGCCGCAGCTTTCTATATTGCTCTTCTTTTTCATGTTGGTACTAAATGACACTGATGATTGAATTAAAAGGAAGTCGATAAATTTGAAGTGAAACAAATTTTCTTCATAGAATGAAATTCGACAATAACTTCCTCTAACAATCAGATGGTAGACAATCTCAGCGGGTACTAAAAGCTCCTGAAGTTACCCATAGACGAATGGACAGCCTCCTCTTCTAAAAACCTGATCATCAACAGTCTCGACAGGTACTATAAGCACGTGCCGTTTTCTATCGACAGATCGACAACCTTGAAGATGTTCCTTAAACTCCATCATATCCAAAAAAAGAAACGAAATAAAAATTAAATATTACCTAAATTCAAAAACAATGTCTTTGACAAAATTTATAAGATAAAAATAGATAATAAATTGTGTACAAATTTAGACGAATTTATATATTATTCTTTAGTAACAAAAATCCCAAAATCAATATCCAAAAATTCTCAGTCACCATTCAATCATTATTGACTAATATAACAGTCCGTAGATAGAAACCACCCGGAGACTTCAGCCAATCAGGTCATCCAATCAAATTCACACAAGAAAATATTCAAATTATTGGGATCAAGGTCCAGAATCAATAAAAGTTTCTTTTTATAATTAATCAACATAAAAATTAATAATCATATTTTTTTATCTTTTAGATCCCGAAAAGTTTTCACTTACTCCAGCACTCACATCATGAATTTGCATGCGTGAGAGTAAAATAAAAAGTAATCCAACGATACAAACACAAATTTGATATTGCAAGTTAAATTATCCTCATTACATTAATGTTTTTAATTAAGCTGCTACTGACACTTCATAAAAACATCCTACAAAGCATTAGTTGTAACGAAGACATGTGGCTATGGTATCTGTACAACAGTTCTATTTTCTCAGTAAACCATAATTGATTCACTTTTGGCGACGTTTATTGTTTTTTTAACTAAAATCATTTAAATAATTTCACGACATTTTTTTAACATTATTCCAATGTATTTTTGTCAGAATTCTTGACGACCCAAAAATACTCCATTCATCATTTCTCTCTAAATCTCTATGACTGGGCTTATAAAAATCTTTGGGAGTGTAGAAAATATTATCCTTTCTCTTTACTTTCATCTATGTGAGAAGTGGTTGCAACATCAATATCAGAATTCATTTTTTAACACCAAAATTTATTAATATAACAACAATTCACATATTTCAACCAATTTTTCTGCTAATTTAATTATCTCGCCACAAATTAATCTATTAAATTCTTTTCGATTCAATTTTTAAAATCTTGCAAATAATTAATAAATTCAAAACTTGAAAGCCAATTAAAAACGTTTATTAATTTCGACGTCGAAATTAATAAACGTTTTTAATTGGTTTTCAAGTTTTGATTTTAATAACTTGCCAATTTTATTTCAATTTATTCACAAATAATAAATTGTAAATAATTTTCACATTTAAACTAAAAATTTATTTTAAAATTTATTTAAAATCGTTTTATAACTTATATTAAAATATATAAATTGTTATGACTGTAAAAATATTTTTATTTATAAATAAATATTTAATATTGGTTTTCTTATCATTTTTAATTTTAAGATATTTAATAGATGCATTAAAGATATTTTTTACTTTTAAATATATATTTAATTTTTTATGATTTTCTTTTATTATATCATTTTTAATTTTCAAATATTGAATAAGCATATTAACATTAAAATATTTTACCTTTTAAATTAAAAAATAATAAATTATTCTGGCGAGATGAAAATTTAAATTAACCCCTCATAATCTATATCTCATTACAAATACATATCCTCTTGAATAAAAATGACTAAACATAATAAAACAAACTGTTAAAATTAAAAATAGAAAAATAATAAGAGATGACACTAAAATAAAATAAAAAATATAACAAACTTTTCTGTAAACAGTGGAAATCAAAGATGATCTGACTCTCATTCCAATCTTGAAAACGATATTAAAATATTGATGAAGAATGAAGGTCTTAATCATTGAAGTTATTAACATCAATGTTGCAATAAGATATCCTTTCCAGAACAAGTCATTTGGCTGGTCAACAAATTGCAGCAATAATCTAACAAGAACATAGTTATAAGTACTGTGAAACTTTAAATATCGAATGTTATTATTCTAATTAATTGTAGTAAATAAATATCAATGAATGTATTAATGAATACATATCACGATAATCAAACTACGAGCACGGATACAGGCACGGAAGGGCAAATGTTCGGCAAACTGGCGAGGGCAGCATTTCAGTTTATCATAATGCATCTTTTGATTTGAGAGTTCCGAAACATTTGATGATAATTCAAGCTTTTTAATTCAGTATGTATTATATTTATTTCTGTTAGTTTCGTTGAGCACACAAACCGGTTGAGAAAATAATTCCGTTGAAATAAGAAAAATATACTCGCAACTGCAAGACAATTATCATTCCAGTTACTTTTAAAAATCTGCCAGCTTCACGGATTACATAAACAACTTTGTCTGTCGTTTTTTAATATTATTTTTGAGAAACTTATTTTTAATAAGTTTTATAATAATAATATATATTTTTATAATAATTTTTATTCATCTTGATAAATAATCTTTTTTAATTTCTAACGACTTTTAATTCTGATTCAAAAACTCTCTCGGCCGCATTTTAATCTCCTAACAATTTCCAGTGCTCGTGTCCATCAAGGATAATAAGACCAAGGTAGTTTGATAATATTCAGTATTTATTCAATAAATATTTAGAATTAATCCTGTTTTCAAACTATTTTATCGTAAGATATTAAGCCGCGATTTTGTAATTTGAGTCATCTCGAAATCAACTTCGTTTTTATCCTTTTGGTGTAAATTCATTGAAGAAAAACGAAACAATATCGGATTGCGTCCAATCCTAAATCTAATATTTGAGTATTATAAAAGCTTATTAAATGGGTGACTTAATTAAATGAAATCAAAGTAATGTACAGTAAAACATTAAAATAGCAGTCGGTGATATATATTCAGCTAGACTAACTACAAGTCTGGAGTGTAACAAAACTCTTTTATCAAAAAAAACTTATTGGAATGGGTCCGAGAAGAAGTCGATACCCACATGAATGAAATTGAGAGCCTTGTCGCCTCATATGTCCTATAAAAATATATAGATGTATTAATAATTATTTGTTTGAGATAAACAGTGATACCGCAGTATAAAATGTAAAATACAAATTTGTGACCATTGAACAGCCAACACGTAGATGACGTACCGAGCGATATACACAAGTATTTGCATAGGCGTTCGACGGACTCTATCAGTAAATACTGTAATATGATACGGCTTTAATTTATTTATGTTACAAATATTTTATTATTATACAATACATTCAAAGAAATGATGAAGGAAGTTAATATTTTACGAACGAGATTGATTAAATTTAGAATATAAGAGACAATTTCGACATAAAATATGTTTACTATGTTCAAATTGAAAACATTGTATTTGTAGCATAAAAATGGTTTTTTTTAATATTCATATTACAAGCAGAATTTTTTTGCAATAAGTCTCAGCATCTCTTTCACTAATCTTCATCTCTTCCGATCAATATGCATATCCATTTATCTGAATCAAATTTAACACTTAAATCATTTTCAACAAGAAAAGAAATTTTAAAAACCTTGCCTTCATTTTCCATGGTGTTTGCAAATGATTTTGGTGTGTATAGACAACATGCTTTCATTTCGATTTTATTCACATATTGATTTACAGCGATGAATCCCAAAGCAGCATTGATCAATTAAAACATTTTACTTTATCATTTATTTTTGCCTTATTCCTAGCTTTCTCTCGAGCTTTTCGAAATCTTTCAGCTTTTTGCAAAGGAGTTTCCTTTTCCCCGCCCATTTTGCACTTCACACTGGTTGTATTTGACTGATTTAATTAAGTAACTAGTAAATCAAAAAATTAAATTTTTTATATCCATTCTTTATGCAGATAGAACTCTACTTTGCCAACAAAGTTTTTAAAATTTAAAAAATTTCAATTAAAAAAAACAAAATTAAAAAAAACAATAAAAATTAATATAAACTACTTATAATTTATAAATAGATATCATGCAATTAATATTCTTCGATAACTCCGAATTTTCCGTTCTTTTCCCATTTTGGGATCTTAAAAAGTTTTTTTTCGATCAAATTTTCACATAATCATTTATTGTCATCGAGAATGAGTGTGTGTGCAAAGTTTGGAGAAAATCGATTGAGTTAAAAGGTTTCAAAATCAGGTTTTAAGTTCCATGGATATATATATATATATATATATATATATATAGAGTCTTGGAACGCAAGTTTAGTATTTCGAAAATATAATTTGATTAAAGCTTTTTTTTATATAATTATTGGACATGTTTCGATGTTTATATACATCATCATCAGCAATTTGAAAACAATTTTAATAGATACATTAACTTTAAAAGGTATATTAGGGATTAAATATTATTATTTATTAAAGTATTATTGGGTAATAATGGCAAAAATATTTTAATTAAAAATTTTAAGTATTGAAATAACCTTACTTTGTCCATTCTGAATGGTTAATTGATGGGTTGTAGTGTCTTATTAATAGAGATTCACAAAACTGTCGTTCGTAATGTGAATCAAAACCCTTTTGTAGAACAGAAAACTCATCTTTTGAAATGGATGAGGTTCTATCCTTACAACATAACCAATGATCAACAACCTTACTCGATCGACTCATTTGCGAGTGCTCGCTAATCCGGGTTTTGAGATGACGATTTGATCCTTTCGACTTTCGAAATCCCCAAAGTTCGCCAAGAACAGAGATTGTGAAATGCTTTTAGCTTTTTCACGTGTACTTCGTTTGTCCTCCAATTTTCACAGCTGTAGTAAACCACAGGGAATACACAGCTGCTAATTATGTTCTTCTTATTCCGGAGAGACAATTTGTTGTTTTTCAACACTGGTCTGATCGTCCGTAATTTCGCTGCTCCTTTCTGAATTCTGGCTTTGATGTCCGTACCTGAGCTTCCTCCACTTTCAATTATCGAACCCAGGTAGCAGAATTCGTCCATCCATTCTATTCCGGCATTCAGCTCGTCTCTTGCCGCCATGTACTTCGCTCCATTGAGATTCAGGATCTTTGTTTTCTCAATGTTGATTTTGAGCCCCATATTCACGAACACAGTTTTGAGACACGTGAGATTCAGGATCTTTGTTTTCCCAATGTTGATTTTGAGCCCCATATTCACGAACACAGTTTTGAGACACGTGAGATTCCGTTCGATATTTCCATAGTCTTCGTCCAGTAAGCACGGTCAGCTCTTCCCCATTGTATTTTAGTTTCACACCACCTGATAGTCCTTCTTTGAAAGCGGTTTTAATTGCATGATCAAACGCAAGGTTGAATAGTAGAGGACCCAATACGCAATCCAGACGGACTCCTTTGTCCATACTGAATTTATCCTTTCCAATGCTTCCCGTGAAACCTTCATGAAATTTCATGATGATACTTAGCATCCGATCCTGTATTCCAATTCCTTGCAGGCAATCCCAGAAAACTTTCCTGGGTACGCTGTCGAATACCTTTTCAAGGTCGATAAAATAGCAAATACGTTTATGTTCCGGTATCTGGCCTCTTCTTATATCTTTCGTAAGATACCAATCGCGTGCGCTGTGCTTCTGTTTGGTCTGAAACCAAATTGCCAGTCGTCCAGTATCCTTTCGAGATGTGGCAGTAATCT
>MQRK01214676.1:119456-134171 GCA_001938485.1 Girardia tigrina
TTTAAGGAGTCACTACCATATACAAAACATATCTTCTTATGAGCTTGCACAGCGGTTTTCCCATTGCGAAAATAATGCAACAAAACATGACGAATATGCTCATTTTGATTTTCCATTTCAAATTGACGGTAAAGTAACAAATTAAAACAAAATCAATTAATATTTTGTATAAACATAGTCTGAAAATTAAGGTTTAAGAATATATAATTGAATTTAAATTTTATCACATCGTTTAATATTTTCAAGCTTTTTATTAGGACGTACTCACAAAAGCAATGACTTTTGGGCAACCCAATAAATCGGCTCCCGGGGCCTTTTGGCACAGGCGCTGCACAGACAGAACCGCGTCGATGCGGGCTATGCAGATTTACCTCAACTTTACATAGATTCACTTGCTGTTCCACCACTATTTCGCATTTTATCAGCATATACATTATGATAGTAAAATTTGAGGTTTACCGATAAACCGTGATTCAGATTGATTTTTAGAATTATAATTAATAAGTAAATTAGTGATAAAAATCGTCATTTATCAAACAAATTAGTATTTTATTTGTATTTTCATAAAAATTTTTACGAAATTCCTTATAGGAATCATCCAAATCGTCATTATTCGAAATCGGTGTCAATTTAACCATTTATTTTCGATCGATTTCATCGGCTTCCTGGTGTCTTTCGGCGAAGGCGCTGTACCGACAGAATTGTATTGATGTGGGCTATCCACATTGACCACTACGGTTTCTCCGTAATTTTACATTTAAAAGCATGATTGACAAACAAACACACTTTTTAGACAAATATTATACATTTGGAGCCACTGAATCAAAATGTGCAAGGTACAAACTTATGGCGGCGCGAAAACGCTAACCGTTTCTTGATTATTGCATCTTATGTCAAAAAATATTTATTTATATCCGCTACCGGTGTTCCTTCGGAACGTGTATTTGCAGAAACAGGAAGTATCGTAACAACGCAACGGAATTGTTTTGCATTTAACATTGTCGAACTGCTAACCATTTTAAACTGTAATTTGTAATAAAAATGTGTTTGTCACCTTATGTTTATTTGTACAGTGGATTCTGTTTTTATGTGGATTTTTATGCAGTTTTTTTTAAAAAAATATTATGTAATAAAAAGCTTCCAGTTCATTGAATGGCTAACAAGAAACCGTGGGTAACTACCGCAATTTTCACATAGAGGTTTAATCGATATTTTATTCCAGAAGTTAAGAAATATTTGCTAGATAAAGTCTCAAGTTGAAAGTGATTTTTCCTATCGATAACGCGCCAGGTCATCCGCATATTGAACATCCCAATGTCGCGATAGTCTTTCTTCCACCAAATACAACCAGCATTTGCAACCACTGGATCAGGGCATCATCTGCAGTTTTAAAAAACACTATGTAAAGTTGATATTTCTGCACATTCAGGACAAGATAGAGAATGAAGAGATGACAGTTATGGATGTCTCGAAAATATTTTCGATTTTGGATTGCATAAATCATCCTGATTTGACTGTTGAAGCAATAAGACGACAAACTTTAAGTGCTTGCTGGAAAACGATTTGGCGAGAATGCAGTAAAGGGAAAATCGTTCTAGAAGAAATATCAACTGCAGAAATTATATCTTTTTCAATTGGAATTAGTACCCATTCTATGTGATTTTATTGCATTAAATCATATTTATGCGGTCCTTAGAAATTTGGAACCTATGTATGGTTTTACTAAGGAATTAGTGCCCTTTTATGCGGTTCTTGCGGAACATATCTCCACATAAAGAATGAATCTACTGCAATATTATTATTATTGTATTCGTATAACTATAATGAAGTTATAACTAAGAAGTAACTTAAAATTTAATGCGCAGTGATTCTGAAAATTAAGAAAAGTATTAAATATTTTGATAAAATAAGTTTTTCGTTTCAATAATTTCAAGGTCGATGCAACGGTTCACAAAAATAAGTGTACACTAAGGTTAATAAATAATTAACCTAAAATCAATAATAATAATAATATCGATAAATAATATAAAAACAAATGCGCATTGATAATCGAACCAATTTAATCATCGTCAGTCTCAAAAAAGGTCTCTGATTGCGCTTCTTCCTCCACAAATAAACGACATAAGGAACACAAAGCAGTGTGTAAATCAAAATACAAATTGGCGCATCAAAAAACTGAAAGCAAAGAGGAATATCGGGTGACGTCGAGTTCCATTCGACCGACCAGTCCTTCGAGGAACACTTTCATCGACACTCACTATACAAGGACAATCATACTTGTGACAAGTTCCCGCACGCCTCTCTCATCGTTTCATATGTCTCAATCCACACCGATTTATTAATTTGAAAATGCAACTGAAAACATTAATTAAACTGATTCGTTTAAACAAACGGTTTTCTTTGTGATAGTTTTGTTTGTTTTTAATGTTGAATTGAAATAATTTAATAATCGATTATGATTATTAATAATGTTTTTTTTAATATTTTATAATTGCAGAATAATCAGTCATAAATAATTTTAATCTTAAAATGCAGAAATTATTTCTTTAGTTTTGAATCTACTTACGATGTCGATTGCTTAATGATTGTATCAAATTATATAATAAATATATTTTGTATCAGAATAATTTTTCGACAAACAGTGTTTTGAATATCATGCTCTTATGTTATTTTTACGATTAATAAACTTTTCCTTTTTTCATTCTTTTTATTAGCTTGCTTTATATATATATATATATATACATAGAATTTAGAAACCTATTTTTGAAGGACTTTTAATCCATCTATTTTCTTCAAACTTTGCATGTTGTAATAAGACGAATGAAAAGTAACCAAAAATTTATTATCACCGACAAATTAATTTTCTGCAAATCTCGCTCCAACATTCGAGTATTGAAACTAAAACGATCAATCATTTTCTTCACCACATGCCCTTTGTTGTCATGATCATTCATATCATAATCGCTGAACCAGTCAGGTACCCGACGAATCTGTCTATCATCTAATCATTGCCCGACTTGTTCACATCTCATGATTCTTTAATGACAGGAGGCGATTCATTTGCCACGTACACAGTTGCATACGACCTCGAAGGTTTCGATACCGGTTGTACGCGTCTCAAATCTGCAACGTGCCTGGGAATACCGTTGACTTCGATCGATGTCGCAGAGTTAACTCGCGATACCACCCCACTGCATCGAGCTCCACTTGGTTTCACTTAAACTTGATCTCCTGGTGCTGTTCATCTCTCAGTCTCATCATCGGAAAGCGCCATTCGTATGAAAAGATTTCATTATTAAGAACTGATTCACGGCTCGTTCCTGTTCTTGGAGTCAAATTTTAATAAAATACAATATCTAGCACTTCCCCTCTGGATTTGGCGGCCATCTTTTTTATTGTACGATGATTTCCCTCTACAATGACATTCCCAGAGGGGCGATATGCGAAATAATATCTAACCAATACATTCCAAAATTTACACGATACAGTGTACTTTCGATTAACCATGCGCGGATTAACCGGTTTTCGGATTAACCGTGCCTGAAAATAAATATTTTTTAATAAAAATTTAGTTTGATTATTTTTTTATCTAAGACGATTTTAAGACGCATTAATGAATTGTGATCTTGAATATGCGCGTTATTTGAAAAAAAATACGTACAGGGTCGCGCAGGAACTGCCATTTATTGCCCACATTTGTCAGTTCTCGGAACTTCGTTTGTTCTAAAAAATCTAATGTTCACAAAATCTTCGGTCCCTTCGGTTTTTCGAAGTTTGTTTGCTCAGTTGCTCTGTTTCCTTGCAGCGGAGAAGTGTGTGTATTATAATATAAAGTGCAGTTTTTTTTCATTACTCTCGTATGTTTGATTATTTGTAATTTCTTTCTGTTTGATATTATTTTTATTGTTATATATAATCTCAAAAATTCATATTTTAGCTCTACATATATGTACCGTTTAAAAATGGAGAAAGAACAATTAACAAAAAAACGAAAGAGAAAAAGACGTCAAAAACAAACAAAAGTAACAGATTTTTTTAATTTGTATATATATAAAACTATGTGTATTTTTTTATATTTTGATGTTTTATTGATGTTTCATTTTATGATTTATGATAAAATATTATATTTTTACTTTTTTTTGGGTTTCTTGATAAATAATGAATATAAAAATAATGTGTTAAAAATTTATGTTGTGAAGATGATATTGTATTCGAATATAAAATAAAAATTTGATGATTCTGATTAACCGTGTTTCTCAATTAATCGTGTCCATCCTCCCCAGCATTAGCCCGGATAATCGAGAGTGCACTGTATATGCAATTTTCCGATCGGAAGCATTTTTCATTATCACAGAGCAATTCATTCGAAAGTCCCCTTTCTGGAAAAATTCCCAACATAATCTCCACAACGATCTTCGCGCTCTCATTTCTTATTCGTCTCCAAATCGCTAAACAGCTCGTAAAGAATATCGCAGATCAATAGTGAGTGATGTCACAGGCAAGACATTGCCAATTTTTCGGTACTTCCAGTTTGCCCTTGTTCCATTGCAATGCACTCAGATCGATCAACAAACAACGGTCACACTCCACCACCACTTTAGCGACCGAAGTCTTATCCGTGTTTTATCAAAACTACAACGGTGCACTTAATGGACTGCTTTGACCGATGTAACACTTCAGGAAATGACGATCATTAAACATTTCGATTGTTTGAACCAACGCACAGGAACTCTGGTTAAAACGTTAGATTTATTTTCAATGGATTTCACCAATGAAATCGTCAAAGACGCTTGTTCAAACAAGAATAATCGTCTCTTAACTAACACCTCAAAAAATCATTGCATCTTTATCTTCTCTCCTGAAATAATTGAGTTTATCCACGAGCCTCCCGTTGCAGAGTCACACCTTACCTCTATTTCCATCAAGCCCCATGCTAAAGCCATATTGACTCGTTTTAGTACTACTTTCAATGCCGCATAGGAAAGCTTTGTCAAAGATTGTCTTAAGGACAATCCAAATTGTTGTGTAAATAAAAATATGAAAAATCATATCGCAGTTCTTAATAAAGATAAATGTTGTTTTCAATTATAATCACTTGATGTAGAATAGGCAATGAATAAAAACGATGAATAAAGTTGAATGAATGAATCTTTAGAACCTGATAGTGAGCCATTTTTTAACAAATTTCAAATAATCGAGATAAATGAATTCAATTCGCTTTAAATCTTTTATTTTTAAATTTTTTTGTTACAATTGATTTAATTAATAAACTTAAACAAGTTTGACCGAAAATTTTTTACAATTAAATCAAAATTTTTTCCACACAAAAATTAAATGTTTTTATCAGATTATTGAAATTATTTCGCACAAAAAAATATTTTTTACAAATAAAGCATTCATAAAGATACCAAACATAGTTTAATGTTATGTATACATGTTTATAATTAATTCATATTTGAATCTTCCACATGATTTTGAATCATTATTGCCATCTCATCACTATGAAAGAGCAACAATTCTAGGTGTTTAACAACAAGAAGAATCGAGTCATCAAATTCATCTAAATTTACTGTTAGCAGCTCATATAAATCAAAATATAAACATAAATTCATAAAATAAATAAGCAATTGTATATTTTCTTTACATAACAAATCTAACATTCATGAACATAAATAACTTCAACCTCATAAACGATCAATGATTACGATATCATTAAATTAAAGCGCACACTTGAAAATTTATGAGAATTTAATGCAATATTAGAAATAAAATTATTTCATTTAGTTGATTTCACTCTGCATCTTATTAATATTCTATTATTATTGACCAATGAGAGATTATTCGACAATTCATCTAATGAAATAAACTTTCGACTACCTAATCCGATATTTCTATCAGATATTGGCTTTTGAAATATATTTTGGCAATTTTGGTTTTCATTATACTTAAAAGTCAAACTTGTGTGAATTTGTTTCGTGTGTTGATCAATTAGCTCAATAGTTACATCATATTTGAATGGCCACGATAAAATATCGTCGAATTCTCCTCGCATCAAACAGATAAAAACACTTAAATGAGATTTTTCCCCGATACCATATCCGTTTAAAAACGCATAAAGACACATTTTATATCCATTTTTGTGAGAGTAGAATGCTTCACTGTAAAAGTTTTTAATGGTTCCCAAATTATCGATTCGCCACTCAAATTCTACAAAGCCTTGTGTTTTTTGAAGTTCCTTAAAAACTTTATTTTCGTTCTTTAAATCGGATATTGATTCATCACTTTTGCCGGATATTGATTTCAAATCGGTCATTATTTTAGCGATTTTTCCCACATTTCTTTTCTGAATAAATTATCTCAATTAAAATAATCACAATAATGTAAATAACATTTCTTTAAGTTTCATAAATAATTAAACCAATTATAATTGACAAATTAATAATTATAAAAGTAGAACTATGTTTGTAACAATAAATAGAATAGAAAAAAATAAATAATATTTATAATAGGTAAAAATAAAAATAATGTAAATCAGGCATGTCAAACATGTGGTCCACAGACCGCATGCGGCCTTTTAGTGACATGACAGAGGCCCGCTCAAATGTTTCCAAATTTAAAGTACATTCAACAACCAACAATCTCTATATTCACTTTATGACATCGAGCCATGGCAAATCCCATGGTCAGTTTATTAAGGGTTGTAGCGTTTGTAAACAGATTGATGTATTTTAAAAGTAAAACAACTGAAGATAAAATTGGTAATGCTACCCGAGCAATGAAAAAAGAAAATTGATCAATGAAAAACGAGTATTTTGAGACAAGAATGAATCGCAATATTTTTACATAATAGTAGACGGGAAGGTACACTGCCAAATTCGCAACAGCTGCATCGTCACATCAAAAGAATACAACTTGATTAGACACTATGAAACGAACCACAGCATTTATGACAAAGATGAAGGTCGATGTTTCCAAATTAAAGAAGTTGAAGACTAATTTGGCATAGCAACTAACATGTTTTACGAAAATTCAGAAAGGTTCTGTTGCTTCCGTTACTGCAAGGGATGAACTCTGCAAAAGGATTGCCTTGAACATAAATTCTGAAATTGTATGTCCAGAGAATACACATTTCTTCATAGACATTTCACTAACCAGGAACACTGTTGCTGATTTGACTGGTGAAATGTCAGTTGATGTAAAACAACAGTTGAAGGCTGCATCATCAAGATTTGAACATTTTTATATTGATATTGATTAGTCCGTTGAGGTTAGTGGAATAGCACAACTTGCAATCTTCATTATGGTATGTGATAGTGAATTTGAAATTTATGAAGAACTGCTTGAATTGGTACCAATGCATGAAACCACGACAAGTAAAAACAATTTTGAGAAAGTCGGTCAGGTTCTGTGTGAATATGGTTTTGATTTGTGAAGGCTTGTATGTTTATCTATTGACGGTGCTGTGAATATAGTAGGCAGACATAATGGTGTTGCTTCCGAGTTTCTAAAATAATTAGAAAAATCACATAATTCTTCATCATTTGTACACTTTCATTATATAATTAATCTGCAAAATTTTTTTTCAAAAACTTTTAAACTAAATCATGTGTTTAACTTGATGACAAAGACAATAAACTTTATAAGAGGTCGTGCTCTCAACCACTGTCAGTTCAACCAGCTGTTGGAAGATGTGGATAATCAGTTCACAGACTTTCCACTTTACACAGAAATTCGCCAGTTGTCATGTCACAAAGTGTTGACAAGGTTCTATAAGCTGAGACAAGAAATAGTTAAGTTTTGGAGATGAAAGAACAAAAACGGATGACATAAGAGATAATTTTTGGCTCCAAGACGTAGCTTTCACTGTGGATATAGCTGCATATTTACTGATCTTAATCTGAAATTACATGTTAAAAACAAACTAATCATTCATGTGTATGAAAATTTAGTTCATTTTTCTTCGTGCAAAGAGTTGAAGAACAAAACTAATAGAGAGTCTTTACATAGCTTTGCTAAGTGTGACAATCATCTGAAGCTAAAGGAATTCTTGGTAAGATTTTGTAATTTCTTATCCTGTGAACATCAGTTTGCATTATTCTCATCACCATTCATATTTGATGTTGCAAAGAAGGAAGAAAGCCTAAAAATTGAACTTTTAGAAATACAATCGGATTCTAAACTCAGAGCAATGTATCTTGAAGTGGATATACCTGTTTTTTTTCATACCTTCATGAAAAGTTTAACAACTTCAGAAAGTTTGCAACAAAGATTATGGCATTTTTGTTCAAAATATGTTTGCGAACAGTTACTTTTATGAAACCAAATCTTCTCAGAGAACATGGCTGACTGATCAAAATTTATCATATTTAAACAAAGTAGGAATGACGTTCTCCTTTCAACCTGATATACCAACAATTGTTAACGCAAAGAGCTGTCAAGTTTCAGGATAAAAGACAAAAAGGATTGAGTAAAATGGTAGTAAATAAATTTTAATTTCGAATTGCTGTATTTTTGTTAATTGTATTAATTGCTTTTGTACACTGGAAATATATGTTGCTGTTACTTTACACCTTTTACAATTACAATGTTTATTGTTTAGAATTTTATTTTTTGCAAACTACTTCATATCTTATTTTCATGACTGCAGTTAAAAAGCAAATAGGAAATAAGCTGCTGTGGACGGCCCTCGCAACCAACTCTTGTTACTCATGTGGCCCTCGGGGTACCTGAGTTTGACGTACCTGCTGTAAATAACCGCTTTTGATTAAAATAATTAAAAACGAATATTTTAATTTTAGAATTTATGTATTTTCAAATGCAATAATATAATAATAAAGGGTGATAATTACGATAAATTGATTTAATTCATTTGTTTAAATTCACTGTCGGAGCGAAGGCAGAATTATTTAAATAGTGTTATTGCAAGTGGTAATGCTTGTATTTAGCCGTAATTTAGATACAATAATTTCTTGAAAATAATTAACATTGTTTTATATTTTAATAAACTTTCTATATACTTCATTCTCAATTCCGGTCGTTTTTGTCAAATCGTTTTTATCTTTCAACATTTTTATTTCATTCTTCAATTCATTCACAAATTTCTTCTGAAAAGAAAAATATTCGTCAAATCAGAGAATTTATATTTAAAATATTTACATGTTCTTCAACAAATTTGTTGTTTATTTGTTTTAATTTTTCTTGCATTTCTCTTTCATAATATTTTTGTAAATTCTCAATATATTTCTGTAAATATTATCATTAAATTATAAATCAAAATAAAGCCAATGTTTACTTGTAAATCTTTATTATCCTTTTTTAATTCAATGTTGTCATTTTTTAGTATTTGAATTTCTTGTTTTAAAGTATAAAAATAATCAGATAACATTTTATTGTGAGAAACAATTTCTGTCGAAAGATGATTCTTCATATATGAACTGACTAAGTTATCTTTACATCCAAAATTCGAAAAAGGACAATGAACTAATTGAAAGTCACATATTCTCATATGATCCTCAATATTTCTTAATTCATCTTGGAATTCACAATTTTTCTCAGGGCATTTTACGATTGTTTTTAATATTCTTCTATTCATGGGTTGATCAATGTGTATATTGTCATTCATATTGAGTAATTCCATATTACAATCAACCGTATCTCCAGGACACATTTTATCTTCTCCATTTAAATATTTTGTAATACATTCTAAACAAAATCGACAACCACATGGACTGTTACGAGCATTGATCAAAACTTTCTCGCAAATGACACAGAAAATATCTTTATTCTCTGTCGCATCGAAATATATTCGATCATCTCTTAGTATTTTTGAAAAATCATTTCTGTTTTCTTTTGACATTTTGATTTCTATATCTAATAATATCACCGAATAATATCTAATAATAATATATATTTATTATTATACAAAGTGATGCAAATGTCCCTATATGAATTTCAAATGTATATATATCTATATAAAAAAAAACAAAAAGTGAATGTTTGGAATGGAATTTTGAGTAGTTAATTCGATGGCGAAGCAAAACATTTTGACGCCGGGATATTTAAAAGCCAGAAATTAATTTTTAATAAATTTGACAGATTTTAATAAATTAGTATTAGTACACTTAAAATGATATATTTTTTTCTAAATTTGGATATTTTGGAATTACAGGGCTTTTCATTCAGTTTTGACAAATTTACAAATGGCTTTGAAAATTTTTCAAATGGTTTTGACAATTTATCAAATGAGTTTTGACAATTTATTAAATGGTTTTGACAATTTATCAGATGATTTTGACAATTTATAAAATAATTTTAAAACATTTTAAATTTTTTTATTTTGACTTTTTAATGAAATAGAAAAGATTTTTAACTTTTGTTAGTCAAATTATATTGGTAATGTTTTCATCATTGTTTTCTAATTAAATTATATCTTTTTGACTAAAATTTAAATATTAATGGTTATTCGTCGATTTTTAAAAAATAACTTTATTTATTATAATGGAAACATAAATATTGTTTATAGTAACTGTATAACTGACAAATTCTATTAAATTATAAAGTTGATGTTAATCTTTTATCAAAATCTCTTTTATCATAATCCTATTCCCAAATAAATCTAATTAAGATTTAAGTTAGCTATTCATTGTGAGTGATAGAGAAGTAAAAGAAATGTTTTCTGTAAATGAGTTTGCTTGGCAATTATCAGATTACTCGTTTTTCCCTTCCTATCTGACCGAAAATAAAATTGTTTTAGTAGAATTTCAAGATAGTGTTGGATGTAACTACGAGTCCTCTGTTTTGCTTTCTGGCATATTATAGAAAAGTATATGTAACATAAAATGGAAAATAAAACATGGATTTTTTGTTTTGCGTAATATTTTAATTATTATTTTTAATCCTCAAAATGTTATTTGACCTCTCATAATCTCCTTAACTTGTAACAATATTTTTAATCACAATAAGAAATTATTTGTGACTATCTTTAATTAGGTAATTTTCGATGTAAATATAATAGAAATATGAATCATTTTTACTAGTAAGAAAAATAATGATTTCATAAAATATAATGTAATAGTATTACATTTCAGTTTAGCATGGTTTATTGTAAACATTAGAATATAATAAATAAAACTTTTCTAAATTAATAATACCATTTTATACAATGATTTAAATTAAAAAATAATTTAAAATAAATAACAAAATGAATAAATAATTCAAATGAAGTTAATACATAATATTTATTATTCATCAATTATGTCTTCTTTATCTAAACATCTTGTTAAGAAGTCAAGCATATGACTATAATATGCTGAACAATCGACGATTGAATTTGCTGCACTTTTTTTATTATTTCAAGAAGTTCCGTCTCACTGTTAGATCTATAAGTTATAAGTGGGCCTATAACTTATAGGCTATAACAAATAACCATTAAGATTTAAATTTATTCAAAAAGATTGAATTTAATTACAAAACAATGACATACTTTTTTTGGATAATATTGATTATTTTTATGGTGCATAAAAGTCCATCTTAACGAATTTCTTCCATATTTTATATAAACGACCTATTTGAAAATTTTTTTAGTAGTTTTGTTCCTTGAGACTAAGATTCTTAGTCATATCTTTGAAAAACTCATATTATTCAGTAGAATAATAAAATTTAATAACATTATCAATATAATTTGGCTAATAAAAGTTAAAAATCTTTTATATTTCATTAAAAAGTCACCATAAAAAAATTTTAAATGCTTTAAAATTATATTATAAATTGTCAAAACCATTTGGAAAATTGTCAAAACCATATGAAAAACTGTCCAAATTGAATGAAAAACCCTGTAAATGAAATGATTTTTTCATAAATTAGGATTTTTAAGAAATTAAGAAACATAAATTTTTATGAATTAGAATTTTTTGGAATTTAATGAAATATATTTTTATAAATTAGGATTAATTGGCTCAAATGAAATTATTTGTTGTTATTAGTCGCGTTTATGCTATCTAATTTTCAGCTAAATTAGATTTAAGCTAATTTAGCTATCTAATAATTTTCAGCAAGATTTTCAAGAAAAAAAATAATTACTCAAAACAAAAATAAGCTTGAATTTAGTTATGGTCGCACAAGCATAATTGAAGATGAATGTTCTGGACATCCAATTGGTGCCACTACTATCGAAACGATTGAAAAAAATACGTTATGGTCTTGGCCGATTAGAGATTGAAAGTGCGAGATTGTATAACCCACAGGTATATCGCATGGCTAAGAGATTTAAATTCTGAGTAATCATTTAGGTATGAGACTGTTATCTGTAAGATAAAGTTTTAATTCATTTTATGTTTAATGATCCTAATTTTTAAAAAATTATTTCATGTTCTTCCCAAAAATTCTAATTTAGAAAAAATTATTTCAAAAAATTTTAATTCATAATAAATTATTTCACTTAATTTCTTATAAATATAATTTACAAAAATTTCTGTATTTTTATTCCTAAAAATTTTAATTAATAAAAAATTATTTTATTTAATTCACAAAAATCATAATTTAGAAAAAAATATTTCATTTTAAGTCTAATAATACTACTTTAATTAGTTCCCACGTGTTCGATCTATTGGTAGGATCAATCCGATTCAGTATTGATGTATGGCAGCGATACTGATGACTCAATTGGTATTGATTATCTGATGAATTCTGGTTGTGAAACACAATTTGGGGGATGATAATCAAGGGAATACATCAATAATGTGTTACGCGCGTTCTCGTGACCTGAGTACTTTATTTTCATTTGCATGTGAGGACTTAGACAAACCCGTTGTAAATGGACGATCTCAGTGTGAAGGGGTATTGAAGGATGCAATTATATACAGTGCTTATTCTCTACAGAAGTTCGTCATTTTTAAAGCGGGGAAACCAGAAAGTCAAAATTGATGAACAAAACTGTTTGAACTTAGATATGGTAGATAGAATTAATAGGGACGATATTGTTATAAACAGTGAAGAGAAAACCGGTTGATTCGTTTGTTGTGTGCTGTGACTGAGAGACTTGAAAGTAAGGAACACAGAATAATATATCAAACTGTTGCAGATCCTGAATATGTACCATATATGAAAGTAGGTTGACTAGGTCTAAAGGAGAAGGCATTTCATAATTGGCGGTGCCAGAGGTCATGGACAATTTCTTGGATCTATAACAAAACGCCATGGACAAAAACGTAGAATTAAATAATTAAAATTAGTAAAATTTTATTAATATTACTATTATTAAAATGAATATTATTAATTGAAAAATTTTCAAAAGAGAGCCTAAATTAACCTATAAATAAGATGCAAAAGTCTGGATGTCGCAAAAAAAACGCAATTCATATTTATACTGAAAAACTAAATTATAGAAAAATTAAATGGGCCCCAATCCGATTTGTAGATAAAATGTTAATATTTTGTTTTTTTATGAAAATATTTTACAAAAATCAAATTATTTTGATATAATAAAAATCATGTAAAAATATTATTTCATTCTAAGTTTTGGAATTATTTTTATAATAATATTGAAAAACATCTTTAATGTTTATTCAATTTTTTACTATTTTTTATAAATTTTAGTATTAATTTATTTAACATTAAACAAATTAAAAATAAAGACAATATTTTCAGCAGCGTTTTGTCGAGATACCCAATTTCTTGGATTGTAACTTGTCAAACGGGAGAAAGTTGGTTGATCATGGAACTCCAAATCGTGGAAGCGGAAGAAATAGAGAAAGGATTAGACTGCTGCTGGTTAATAAAAGATAGATGAGAAATAGAAAAAAAAGTTGGCCAAAACATATAAGAGATTGTTGTTGCTCGCTTTGTCTTGAGTGCAGAGGTCGTGAGAATAACTTTCATTGCATTTGTTTTAACATGAGTTAACGCCATGTTGTTTATAGTGCTAGTGAATTGTTGATTCTGTCTACATGTTTAATAATTTAAATAAATTAAACATATTTATATTTCAAAACTGAAAAATATTTTGATTGGTTTTCCCTTTGAAAAACTTAAGAAATCCTTAAAACTTTTAAAAATATTCAAATATAATTCATTATAATGTTCAAGAATTATTTACCGTTTTAGCTCAAGGGATTTTAAAATGTTTATAAAGTGGAATTATTTAAACAAAATATATTTTATAATTTAATCATTACTTTCAATTTTTATGTAATTTTATGAAAAGTCAAATTAAAAAACTAGGAATTTCAATATGAACATTATTAAACATCTATGCAGTTATTAATAAAACCGATGCAATCTTTAATAAAACTGTCTCATTTAAAAAATATATTGCGATCATTAATAAATCTTGAAATCAATAATAAAATTTTTAAAATCATTAATAAACTTACAATTTGAGAGATATTAGAATTATGTGTGAATGATGTTGAGTGATTGTTGAATGAGTTTTATAGTATGTTTGAGACTGGTTGGTGTTTGACCAGTGCCGTAACTACAGGGGGCAAAAGGGGGGCATTACCCCTCCGCAAATTGTCATTGCCCCCCGCAAATTTTTCCATATATGACATCCTTTGTTTTTGTCATGAGCTTGAACAAAGCGCATATATAAAAATACCCATTCTCTCTCGATTAATCAAAATGTCATTGGTTGCTAAACTCATTTCATTTTTACAGCCATTTACACACCACTATCATACACCATTTACATGTCTTAACGTCCGTCACCAGCACGCAATA
>MQRK01214680.1:3985-15309 GCA_001938485.1 Girardia tigrina
TATGAGCTTTATTACGATATACAAATTCAATTAATATCGATTCGACAATTCATGTTGTAATTAAAGATAATTACTTTGGAAAGAGTGCCCCACAACTTATGACTCACCCTAATATCTAATAATATTTTACTGTATTAAATTTTATTTTTAATCTATTGCGATTTTTGGTAAATATTTTATTAATTTGTAAAAAAAATTATTATTGACGATGGTGTGAGAAAAAATTGAAACATGCCACATTTTCCCAAATGCTTATATATAACAAAATAATAAAGATATTACTGAATAAATAATAAAGAAACTAATTTTATGGAATATAATTAAGATTTGGAAAACTAAGGTTATTATACAATAATATTAGATTTACATTGGTGAAACATTGTGATTGTTTTCTAATTTGGAATTTTCGACATGATTATGCTCAGGAGAATCCAACATTATATATGACTCGTACGAACTCAAACTGTCTTCATTTCTTGCTCTTTCCACAGAAGATGTTGAATCATATCGAATCTAAGAAATTCGATAAAGTTATAATTTAATAATCAAATACAAAATTGCACTATCAAATGAACAGAAAGATGTTGACATTGAATTTTACAAAAAAAAGTTAAAAATGAATAATTTTAAAAATTTATTATTCGTAACTAAAAGAACACATTATTAGATCATTTATATTGTATTTAACATAAGTGAAAAGATCACGTAAAGCCACAATTGAACATAGACATTTTATTATAATATTCTAGAAAATAAGGCTGACATTGTGTTGAAACGCCATTATGAAAAAAAAAATCAAAATTGAAGTTATTCAAAAACAAAATTAAGTTGTTCTTCGAATCTTTTATATTCAGCCTGTATCTGTTACTGAGGTTGAAAGATCATTTCGTACACTTAATATAATTTCAACATTTATTTCCGTGTACTGTATGAGAGGAAAGTTTTGTTAGTGATGAGATGTTATATGATCATGTTTAGGCTATGATTACCGAGAATGATTAAAATTGTGTCACAAGATTGTAGTAATTTTATTCAGAACGTATCAGTAAAAGATAATTTAGATACTATCTCAATTGCATTTGTACAATTATCAAATCAATTGAAAAAAATTAGGAATGTCAAGTGATTTATGCCATAATTTTCCACTTTTAGGTTCCACAGAAACAATAAAAGCATTAAATGATAGACTTTGATTGAAAGAAATTGATGAGAAATTCGATAATTGATAAGAATTTTACCATTTTTCATCCATGAAGAAGATATATTTTATATATTAAAAATTAAAATTATAATTTATATTAAAATAAGAAATTTTAATTTTATTATATAATACAGAAAGGGAGGGTAGAAATATAGCTTATCAAATCTTCTAGCCAAACAAACATACGTCTAAAGAGGCAAAAATACAAGCATAGATACAATTATTAAAAATTTATTGTCAAATTACTTTTTTATCGAAATCACTATTATTAATATAGAAAAGTAGACTTTAATCCTCCTCTCCATGTCATAACGTGTAACAAATTTTCTGATCCCCTCCCCTCCTCAGGGCATAACATCCCTTATGGGCAGTCTCTAATAAAGTTTTTAATAAAAAAAAATAATTAAAAATATTTAAGATAAGTTATTTTAATTAAATGATAATTTTGTTATTTTAGTTGAAATTAAAAAAATTCTCTCATCAGGTAATGCAACATTTTATTTAATTGGTCAGTCATTTTTTTAATTAAGTATAAAATCATTACGCAATTGATAATTATTTCAAATAATGTTGTTTGTGTATTCAAAAAGCTTTTGAGGTATGAACCAAAAAAAAATTATAAAAAGTAAATAACACATTAACAAATTAAATTAAGCAGCTTAAAAATGAAAATTATAAACAAAAAACTAGATGTTTATAAATAATTTAATCTTAAAATTTCATATTTTAAAATACCTTGTTTAAAATTTCAGCCTTCAATAATAGTTTTTCTTTTAATTGATTAATCAATAATTGCTGACCTTCGAACTTTTCCTTCCAATGTTTAGCTAAGACATTAATAGGTTCAATCGATTTATACAGTCCATCAAGGTCACAAGGAGCTTCATTTTTATTGACTTCAATTTCTTTACAATCATCAAGATTTGTTAGTCGAAAATATTGATTGTCTTGCTGAAAAAGACTAATTAAATACTAAAAAACATTAATAAATAGGCGTCTATAAACAATCACGTATATATCCGTATTTTATACGACAATATATATTATATTTTAAATAATACCACGGCAAATAACTTTACTGTTGAATATGTTTGTGAGGAATATTTTAAATTTTTTGAATGTGTAAATGTACGGATGCCGTATGTTGATTTAAGTATGTTGAATTTAGAATGGTGATTCTCCCACCCAGATGGAAATTGGTATTTTTTATTAAGTTTAAAGTGATTGACTATTCGAACATAATTAAAATAATCATTTTATAAGTTCATATCTTTAATTTCAGAATTAAAATTAAGTTTAATAATTTTTAGTAAAATTTAAATTAAATACATTTTTAATAATTTGATGTCATTTTTATTATTTTGGGATTTATTAAAAAATGGTAAAAATTAATATTTTTAAAGATTAAATATTTTAAAAAATAATTTAGAAAAATTGTTCGAATAATCATGATTAAAAACAGAAATAAGAAAACCAATTAGAACGATGGCAAACGATGAAAGACCTTCTGAGAGTCTTAATGACTCTAAATGTAATTGCAATAAAGATTTAAACGAGACTTGTTTAAATGTTCTTAATAATGTTGAAATGATATCGCCTAAAGAAATGGATTTCGTCTCTAAAAGAGTTTTAAATGATCTTAAGTTTTGGAAAAAATACCAAGAATACTAATTATAACAAGAATAGCACTGTTTCAGAATTAAACTAAAATATAAAAAAATGAAAATTGGAATTGGAATTTCGAGTGAAAGAATTTGGAGTTTTGTGGAAAATTTAAAAACAAAATAAAGATTTTGTTTGAATTAGAGTTCGTCTTATTCGATTTTGAGATCAAATTATCAACAATGAGTGGACGAGAAAAAAAGTGAATATAAAAGCCGAACAAAGACGAGTTCCCCAGCTGGGCTTCAATTTCCAGTTGTTCGAATCCATCGGAAATTGTGAAAGGGAAACTACATCGAAAGATTTGGGCCTGGATCGCCGGTTTATCTGGCTGCGGCCGAGGTATTGCAGTTTGTGAGCAATGCCGCAAGAGACAACAAGAGACGAGAAGGTAAAACAGTCCTTATTAGGCCTATAAATTCTGATTGGTCGATCGACGATGTCGGAAAACGGGAATGGCCACGGACATTAAAATTAACATTGTCCAGTAGCAAGTCAAAATATGGTTTAATGGATGTAAGGCAAGGATTCGCGAGTGGTTTGGTTGCATACAAGGTGGGTACTGCTAACTTAAAACGATTATATAAGATAGTCCATGTTGAAAGATGAATTGATTTAATATATGCTGTACCATTACATGTGACGCTCAAAAATTAATAACCATGGACATAGTGGTTTTATTTGAGGCACCGACAGTCATAAATGTTGTTGGAAGTTAAGCGACACCGAAAGAAGATGAAGAGTAAAAAAATAGTCAAACCTTCAAAAATCAAAAAAGTACAATGTTATTTTGGTCCTTTCATAAAAGAGTAGTCATTATTACGAAATTTCGAAAATAAATGAAAATCTGAATTCAAATAGATATGTAGATATCTCAAAAAAGCTGGAATTATATCTAAACAACTTGCCTTATTCAACTCAATTAGTTTCAACTCAATTCGATTAGTCTAAAAATACATAGAACTACATGTTTCAAATTATACTAATAATTTCATGTTAAAAAAGAATATTCGATTGACACAACGACCTCCATATAGTCCTTAATGTAATTTATGGGAGCGCTGCGCCTCTCCATGGTTAGAGACTAATATAAAGAGCGATTTAAAAAAAATTCGTATCAGTATTTGGAACATCAAATACCTTTGTAGAATGAACTACGGAAGGGAAAAAATATATACGAATTGGGAGGAGGATCTGCATTAAATTATAGATGGAGAAAATTTTATCTTATCTATTTAATCTATGTCAATATATGTTCAGTAAAAAATACGCAGTCTTTTGTGTCTATATGTTTAAATATGAAATGAACTCTTAATGTAATGAACTTTCGAGAAGTTAACAATCAACCGTAAACAAATTTGAAAAAAACAATATTTTATAAAAAATAAATTAATACTTACTTGATTAGATTTATTGTTAACTGGTTGATCAAAATTATTTTCTGTCAAATTAGACTGTATTTCGCCATTAACATTATTAGTAGAAGTATCACAGTGATTATAAGCTATAAGTTCTATTTGTTGAAATTTGCTTTTTTTCAACCTTTGATCGTTGTCTGTACTGCATTGTGGAATAGTGTTTTCATTTACAAATCCATTAATATTAATATCATTTAATGTGGATGTGCTGGAAAATTGGTTTATAAATCGTCCATTGCATTTAATCATATCACTGTCATGAGAACTATCAGTTACTGAAGTAAAATCTTGTTTTGTTTTGCTTGATGATTCTAAGATTGTTTTACACTTAAAAGATATATCTGTTTCGGATTTAGACTTCCTTAATGGACAAGGTTGATTTGATAAGGCATTTTTAGTGATACTATCTTCATGAAATTTCACATTTTCATTATTTAAAAAATTATTCATCGATTTCGAAGAATAATCTAAAGAAAATATTTTAAAAATATCTGATGGATTGAGAGCTTCAAAAAAAAGGCGATTCCATGGAAATAAAAATTTTGTATTATATTTAGGATAAATAACTTTTTGATATTTCTCAAAATCGACTTCTTTTGAAGAAAATTTATAATATAATGGATTAATGATATCTTCGTTGGATTCCGAAAGAAAATTCCAAATAGATGCTGTGGAGTCACTGACATTATGGCTTTGTCTTTCCTCGTCAGTATTAAACAAGAAATTGCCAAATAAACCAGAATAGACATGTAATGCCAATTTGATCTAAGTATAAATATTAAATAAGTATAATTTAAGGAGTTAACCAGGACCACGAAGTGGGTATCATAATTTTCGGTGCGACTCAAACTCAATTCTTTTTCCATTCTTTTTATTAGCTTACTATATATATATATATATATATATATATATTGCTTATCACCATTTCGACATCTTCAATGCAATGAAATAAAGTGATTAATTACTATTTATATAGTTGAAAAACTATTAGATCATGTCTCAAAAACATGCTTTTTTTCATTTTTTTAAAAAAAGTATTTTAATGATATTTAAAAAAACTTTAATATGATTAGATGAATTACCGATTAGAAAATTACCGTACTCAGAGAGCAAAAGAGTTCAAACGATTTTTAGAACATCGAATACCTGTTGACTTAAAATTGAGAGTTATCTTTGTAACTAATAAATGCCGGAACTGTTTGTCCAACAAATCAAAAACACCTTTGTGTATTAAGGTAAATCTAGTTTATCAATCAATTCAAATGTCACAAGTGCGAAGCCTTGTACATTGGAGATACAAGTCGTCATCTCCGTACTAGAATTGCTGAACATACTCAATCGAGTAGAAATAGTTCAATATTGAGCTATATTAAACAATGTAAAGGTAATCTTATGGATCATAATAAAGATTTTAAAGTGATTTTAAACAATTTTGACACAAATTGTGAAAGGATGATTGCCGAAGCATTGTTAATAAAGCATCATAAACCATGCTTAAACGTGCAAGGTGATTCATTTAATATTAAAGTTTTTTTAAATATCATTAAAATACTCCATCCGTCCGGAAATATGGTACACATTTCAACAGAAATCGTAGATTATCGTGATTATAAAAATAAATTGGCAACAGTAATTACATTGTTATAGTAAATACTCATGACAATATAACCTGAAATATTTGACATAAGCAATATCATTCTTAATTAAAAACTTAACGCTCAAACATCAGTGTTACTTGAGACAAATAAAATTAATACCGCTGCAAGACGAGTATGGAAATTTCTAAAGGAAATTTGTTAAACTTAGAAAGAAGGGATTCCAAATATAAACAATTAACCAAAGAACAACGTCAAGGTATATTAGAAAAATTATTACAACAGATGAAGGAGAATAAGCTAAAACACGGTGCAATCAATGAAGTTGCTACTGCGTTTCGAGTTTCCAGGCTAACCGTTAGTAGAATTTGGCATGCAGCACAAACTCAATACAGAGAAGGTAAAATATGTGCCGATGTTTCTTCAAAAAAGAATGAAAGATGCGGAAGAAAACCTAAAGACTTATTCAAACAATTTAGCGCAAATAAAGAATACACCATTAAATCGGCAAGGCATACAATAAAGCCAAATCAAATTTCGAGTGATAAAAAATCATTCTTATTTAATTAAAATGTTTCAAATAAAGTTAATATAATATACTTTTCATGTACATTTTTGATTTATTTAATTTTTTTCGCAAATGTATACCATATTTCCGGACAATAAAAATCGCTAAAATGTATACCATATTTCCGGACGGAGGGAGTACATTTTTTTAATAAAAATTTTAAAAAAAGCATGTTTTTGAGACGTATGGTGTAATAGTTTTTCAACTATATAAATAGTAATTAATCATTTTATTTCATTGCATTGAAGATGCCGAAATGGTGAAATGTGTCTGTATTGTCAATAAATTTAAAGTACCAACTGATTTTGTTTTCATTTATTAATTACCATGGATTCAAAATGGAGAACTAAAATTAGAATATGCTTTATATATGGTAGTGACTCCTTAAAAACTTCGACAATATCAAAACTGGTTATCTCAATTTCATTCAGAAGAATCTCGTTTGAAAGATGCACAAGGGTCCCTTCAACCAGTTGAAGTTGATAGCGATACAAAAACAGTCCTGATTGAATCTAATCCGAATCTTGCAACAAGAAAAATAGCAGAGACACTACAAATATCCAAATCAAGTGCTGAAGATCATTTTAAAAAAATGGTAATCGTTAGCCTTGTTAAGTACGGAACGATAGATTAGACATATTTTTTTCTCAAACGGCAATCGATAGCTACCATTGTTTAGTTTGCGAGAATGGAATTGATTGTTTTTTTATGTATTTTTGCTTACTTTTTAAAAAAATGAAATAAATATTTTTTATAATTTTTAGCTTTTCTAACAAATCTAATGATAGTTCCGCACAATATGTTAGTTTAATACATAGTATGGATTGATCTGATGATGGAATTTTTATCCCGAAACACGTCTTCTTTTTATCCCTTGTATAAAGATTTTACTTTGCGATATACATAGTTCATTTGAGTGAGTTGGTTATTTAAACTAAGTCAATATGTAATTACAAAAAATACCATTTTAATTACCTAATTCATAGTCCTGATTTGAAAAATCATTTTACATTCCAATAATATTATTGAAATCGCCAGAAATTTTTATGCATAGTAAAAAAACATTTAAAATTTATCAGAAATATTTATTATACATATAATTACCAGGAACGTTTCATTAAATTCAAAATAATGTGGATATTGACGAATTAATTGATAAATACAATCAAGCCATTGAACGAAAATCGGACTCCATTCTTTGTTATCAATAGATTTATAAAAACCACATCGATCAGAAAATTTATGACCAAAATGAATCCATTCTTTTTCTATCAGAATCTTAAAACCCTGCATTTTGACATAATTAAATAGTTTTAAAAATGATGATTAAATAATTAATAATCGAAAAATTCTTAAGATTTTTTTACTTGATACACTATTAGCACAAATACAACTATTCAGCGTTTCGGCTAAGAATATATATCTTCACGCAACCTAAAAAACTAAAACGTCTTACATTGAATGCAACACATTCGATTTAATGTTATTTTACTGAATGCCATTAGCTTCCTTTGCTGTTCTCTCAGAAGAACATCTGGGTAGTAATTTTAGTTGGTTGAATTAATTTCACATTTAATGCGACTAACATTTAGTGAAAGTTTTGTTTTAGAGATTGAGTAATAGTTGGTTATTGATATTATTATTATATCTCTGCCACCTTATAAAGAACGAAACAATAAATAAAACCGGTTTTTTGAACTGGAGATAGTCTTATTCCCGAATGTTAAATTAAAATTTGACATCTAATTTAAGTTATTAATTTAGTTTATAATTGAGTCATAATTTGTCATGGAAGAATTATAAGATATTTTTGTGACGGTGTTACAATTAGATAACCAGTATTATTTTCACCAAATTTGTGATCCGTATACGAGTATATACAGAACGGATTTCCCCGTACTCAAAACAGTTAAGAACAGGGATGTCCAACCTTTTAATTTAATGGGCCGCATTGCAAACTTAAATATTTAACTGGACCGCAAAATTACCAGAATATGTTAAGCCTAGCTAGAGAATGGCCTCAAATTTTTTAGAGATTTTTTGGAGAGGAGGTTTTTTGTTTTTGAATGTTGCAGCCTTTTTTTCCATGGTCGCGAAGCTCATAAGTCGCTTGCCGGAGTGTGAATTCTTTAAAAATGTCGATTTTTTTCGTACCATCCCCTTAAATTTAATGGAAAAATTACAATATAAAACAAAATCATGTGAATACAGTTTATTTATATTATTACAATATACATAATACACTATAGATAAAAAACATTTACTTTAATTAACCAATATTTATTCAATCAGACTTTTGACTTTGTCTTCCAGCCATGTTTTCAATATTTGTATCGAAGGATGCATTCTTAATTCTAAAAATTTTGCTAAATAATCAACCTATTTCTTTCTGCAGTTTTAATGTTTTTCATGCTTGAAAAAAAACTGCTCGCAAGAGTATGTACTTCCCATCATGCATAATGATTTTCTGGATAAATTTAGAATTTGATTGAATTCATTTTTGAGAGAATGCGATTTCTTATAAAATAAAGGAAGTGTGTTCTCCCAATGGAAAGTTTTTAAACCTTCCTGACTTTGCAGCTCAATCAGTTCAAGATGGTACTCCACTGGCGCTTTATCATATCCAAATGAAAATGGATCATTAAACAATTTTAACTCATTTTCAATCTTTCTAAAGTCAGAAAATCTAATTGTAAACTCTCCAAGCAAATCTTCACACAATTTAGTATATTTTTCATAGTTTAAAGAAAACTTTTTCTCTCTTTCAGATAGACTACGAATAAAATTTTACCACCTTTTATCTGTGTTATAAAAAGATTCAATTTCTTTGTCAAACTAGTTATCCGCTCAAACATTGAGGAACATAACTGGTCCTTTCCTTGCAAATGCAAATTAAGTTCAGTTAATACTTCGGTGATGTCTAAAAAGAAAGATAAATCATTCAACCATTCTTAATTTTCTAAAAAATCCACATTTTGCTTCTTTTCTTTCAAGAACACTTATTTTAGGGAACAATAACTGAAATCTTTTTAAGATTGCTGCTTTACTGAGCCATCTAACTTTTGAGAAATATACTACGTCTTCATATTCACTGCCAACCTCGTCCAAGAATGCTTTAAATTCGCGATGATTTAAACCCAGTGATCTGATGAAATTAACAATCATCAAATGTTTCATATTTAGCTTTTGAGCATATAATTGTTGTTGATCTATCAATCAATGGTAACTGAGAATCTCATGATCAACAGACTCTTTGAATAAAGTAATAAAGCCATTGTGTTTACCAGTAAGTGCAGGAGCATCATCAGTTGTAATTGAATAAATGTTTTTCCTATCAATATTGAATTTATCTAATGACATATTAACAAACTCATATATATCCTTGCCTGTTGTTGTGCCTTTCATGGGACACAAGTACAACATTTCGTCAATAATATTGAAATTTATATAAATTCCTCTATTGAAAATAACTAATTGTGCAGTATCACTTTGGTCAGTACTTTTATCTAACGCTAAACTGTAAAGAACGCATGCAGATAATTTGTCCTTCAGTGTGCGTTCAATATTATCACTCAAGTCATCAATTCTTCTACCAATTGTCTGATGTGATAGACATGTTTTCTTTACTAAATTCATTTTAATGATACCTTGTTTGGGCAGTATTCATTAAAAGCAATAACTATGCATTCCTTTATTAATTCTCCATCGACAAGTGGTTTTCCTTTCTTAACTATTTTCTCAACTATAAAAAAAACTTACTTTTGTATATGTTCCAGTTTTAACAACATGTGTTTGAAGACTAGCTTGTTGTGACCTAATTTCCTTTGTCATTTTTTTTAATTTTCGTTTTTCTTCTTTCTTCATTAAATGTCTGATATTCTGACTCATGTTTCGAAGCATAATAACATTTCATATTGTATTCCTTTCATACGCTATATCATTACATATAAGACAAGTTATCATTATATATTGCCAAGTAACTAGGACACAAAATATTATTCCGTCCATTATAATTAAATTTAATATATTAAATTTCCTCTTTTCTTCTACTATCTTCCCTTTTTAGTAATAGATTCCATGGCCATATGAATATCAAATTTTCAATATTTAGGATTATAGTTCTCTGAAAAATAAATTAAGCATTAATAGGTATGGGGAGCGGTAGTTTACTGAAAATGTATTTATTTCAACAACAAAGAAAATTAAAAAAACGTCTAAAAAATTAAAACAATATATTGATTTATATCAATAATATTGAAGTTTAATCGGTGCATTGCAGGATCGTATACGATTGTAATAATATATGTTATAATAGGTTATGTTTATGTTTACATTCTCAGCTGTCAGCTGGGCGTCGCTTCACATTCACAAGTAGTTCAATTCGTTTTACAGCACCTGCGCAGAAACGACCTTGAATGACTGTCAGAAGGGATCATATCAAGATATGGTATGAATATGGTATTGGTCGTCAGTTAAGGTTAAGCACAAATAAATACACACAGGCGCAGGGGCGTAAGTAGCTCCTAAATGAGTCGATAGTGGGCTGCATACAAACATTGAGTGGGCCGCAAGTTGGAAATCCCTGGTTTAGAAGCATGGCACAGATGATGGGAAAATTTATTAGGAAATACTTATATTGGTGCATATTGAATCATAGAAGAATTTTAAAAAGAACGTCATGTAGAAAATGAATGAACAATTTCTACAAAGAGAGCCATTTCCTAAAAGAAAAAGAGAATGTGTTGCTCTTGATGAACTAGGGTGCGGCCCGTACGGCCACGGGCTGATTTTAGAGGCATCGAACATGGTGGCACGGGCAACGGGCCGGGCATGGGCACTGGCTCGGATTTCATTGATTGTTAGATAATAGATTATATATA
>MQRK01214684.1:4882-15848 GCA_001938485.1 Girardia tigrina
ATTATTGGATGAAAATAACTTTATTTCACTTTTCCTTAAAATTAAGAAAAATGCACTAAATGCAATCAATCTCATTCTCGCAAACCAACCATTGGCAGCTATCAATTGCCATTTGAGATACTTATATATATACTTATATATATACTTATATATGCTGAATTTTACAATTGTTACCAAGAGACTAAGAAAGAGCAGTGAACAAAAAAAAGTAAAAAAATAGAAAATATCTAGTAACCTAGGGGTCATATCCGTATCTGATAAATAGAGATGCTAAAATCATGTCGATATTTTCATTTAAGCAAATGAAAACATAATATATTAAAATTTATTAAAACATTTTCAACTCAAATCTAATACTTAAAAATCTAAGTTCAACAATTCATGACTTTTAGATTTATAAAAACAAGGTTACTCAAATTTGACACTAAAAAAAGTTAAATTCATTATATACGTCAAAATGTTTTTAATGACACAATCTTCTCAGGGGGATTAAATAGGAATGTAATGATGGTTAATGAAATGTAACAAGAAACTACGAGGGTTCAATTTAGATATAACCTTACATAATAAATATTTAAAATATAAATAATTCAGATTAAGAATTTTTGAACCATGATTTCGCATGTTTCGTAAAGGTTTTCATAAGATTTACGTACACTTTGTACATACTTTAAATACCCTTTAAATATATTTAAAATCTCTATCACGTCGAAAAATTCGAAAATAAATATTTTTCATATAAACCACAATAAATTTTATATATTTTTTGTTAGAACTGTCAGGAAATTGAGCAATTTCGTTCTGGCAACATTTTTCAATTTCCGCATTAATATAAATTTGCAGTTAATTTCTCTCAAAATGAGAATTATTTATCTCTTTTACAAAAACAGTAATAATTATTTATTTAAAATAAAATTTTCCTTTTTGCATTTCTAATAGTGAAATATTTCCAAAAAAATTATATTTTATTCGAAAATATTTAGATGTTATATTTCGATATTTTGTTTTTTAATGAGAAGATTTATTTAATGATAATGTATGTCTCAACTGATTTTTAATGAATATTTTAAATTAAAGAACAGGAAAAAATTTTAAAAATATATTAAAGTAGATCATAATTTTACTTAGAAAATTGATAAACAAAATATAAATAACAAGAAAAAACAATACTTAGTTACTTCTAGAAGCAATGTCTTGGGTAATAAAGTCTTTAATGAATTTATAGATGAACTGACTTGATTTTTCACTTTTGCTTATTAGTTTTTATCTATTTATTTATTGCAGTTTTTACAAGACTTTAATAACTATAAATGTATTTTATTATAATTATTTGTTGTATTTAAAAATAGTAAGACTCATTTGGAATAAAATATAAAGCTCTTCAACAAACGCTTATACCTTGTGTATTAATGTATTAATGTACGTGGGTACTCTTGCTATCCTTATCTCTTGCATAATATATTCATTACTTTATTTGTTATGATACTTGTCTATATCCGTCACATAGTTACTATAAGGAGTTACTTAAAATTTTCTATTCGCTGAATAATTTAATTTTTTGAATATAAAAATTTTGCAAAAGTTAATAATTATGTAAGACAAAACAGAGTTTAAATTTAAAAATATCTAAAAGTTGATATATTCAGTAGAAATTTTTAAAATAAGAACTTTAAAAGAAATAATAAAATAAAATTTATTGCGTAAATTTATAATATCAAGCTACTACAAAAGTATTTTTAAGAAATAAATAGTTTTTTTACAAATTAGTTTTAAAAGTAGATGTCTATATAAATGGAAAAATTAATTTTATTGTGCTTAGAATATATTTTAAAAATACATAATAAAGAGTTAGTTTATATAAAAATTTCAAAAAAGTATGAATTTAATAATAAATGTTTTTTAAGTTTTAGAAATTCATGGCATTTTTTTAATGGAATTAATTAATTTTATTGGTGATATAATTTTATAAAAGTTTGAATTAATATAAAAAGTTTAGAAATAGGTTATCGAATATAATAAATTATTTTTAAGTTAAAAATTTTGTTTACAAATTGATTAGAATAAATTTGGAATAAATTTGTGGAATAAATTAATTTTATGTGTAATATATTTTATTTTAAAAAGTAATAAAAAGCTTGATTAAATAAAAATTCAAAAAAAAGTTCGATTGATAAAATTTAAAGTAGAATAAAAATTATCGGGTGAAACGAAAATTTTAGTTAACGAAAATTTGTTTAAAAATCTCTAGTTGTGATATTAATAAAAATTTTAGTGTTGAATTATGAGCTTTGAAACTATTGAAATTGAAAGTGATTAATTTTAAAAAAAAGTATTCCGACTTAAGAGAATCCAAAGAAGCGGGGACGAGCAAACACTAAGACTGGTGCTACCTCGTCTGAAAGAACACAGCTGCCCGATGGATGTCTGTCACAAACAATATGCGGAAGTGAAGGAGTTAAACAGGCATCTCAGAAGAGATCACGAAGGAGCAGAGCCAATCCCGCGGAAGAAGAGAGAGAAGAAAGCCCAGCCACGTCAGAAAAAAGGAAAATATCAATGTCAACACTATCCGAGGGAAACCTACTTTCTCAATACTGCAAGTAACATTGATGGTCTCAAAATTCATTTTGCAATATTGCTGCAATTTTTTATCAAAATTGAATCACAGAACGGTCTTTTGTAATTTTAATCGAAACCATTTTGTAAAACATAAGAGGTCCTATTCTTACAATGTCATCAATGATCAAAGCCTTACTTGAACCACTCAATTATGAATGCTCATTAAACCAAATTTATAGATGAAAATTCGCTCTCTCTAATGTACGAGTTTGAAAATCTGTGACCCATAAATTTATAAATCAAATTAGCTTGGAATTTAAAAATTGTTTTCGATTTAATGGAGAAGATGCTTTGAAATTTTGATGTAATTGAAACCACTTTGATATTACCTTCAAACTTTTCAGAATGTGGTATTTTAATGATGTTTTTTACTTTTCAATGATCTCAAAATTCTAAATCTACTTCATATTATGTATATTTCATATTTCTCAACTGTACCAGGTTTGACACTGGTGACACTCAGTATGATAACACATTCGGTCAGTGCAAGACAATGACACACCGATAAAATACATTTAGTTTTAAATTTCTTCGTTCTTTCCAAATTATTTATTTTATAGTCAAAGTATAAATATCGAAAAGTAAAATCTATATATATAAATTTTTTAAAGTATATATTCTAATTAAATCTTAATTCTAAGAAATAAGCTGTGTAAGTGCTTGCTTAAGGGTTAGGGTTTTTATTAGTTTAAAAAAATGTTTTTGGTTCAGGTTACGGAGGTAAGTTTTACTGATTAGTTATGGTTAGGCGATTAAGGAACACTAAATGAAAATTTTATAATTATGAGAAGATACTTTAGAGCGATGAAATGGTATAGAATTAAAAACGTTGTAATTAATTTTGTATTGTAATTAATCCGGTAACCCTCATAAACATCAAAATAATTTTTTGAATAACACAATTATATTATTATTATATATTTAAATGGGAAATCATTATTGATAAGACAACGTTTAAGTAGCCAAAATGTTAAATGATACTTTAGAAAATTTTGAATTATGTTAAATTAATGAGACAGAATAATTAAAAAGAGTTTGATTAAGTAAAAAACGTAATTGTATTCTTCAATCAGTAAAACTATAAAAATATTTTTTTAAAGTGGACATAAAATTTTATTTTGTTTGTTTGAAATGAAATTAATTTTTTGAATTCAATTAATTCATTAATAATGTAAAAATTTAGTTAAATGTTGTGTATAAATAAAAGAATTTGAATGACGACTTTGGCATTTCATATGAAGAAAGGGAAACCTCCAGAGCTATTATAACGGCGACTTCGCCGACGAAGAACCACACAATTGAAAGTCCAGAAATTCTTAATGGAGTCAATACAATATTAAAAACATTAAAATTTTCTAGAAATATTCTAATTTTATGAAACAAGAAAGAATATTTTTGTCTTGGTTTTTTAATGATTGAGCCGTTCGAAAAATTTGAAGCTTTTATAGGTAAAACATATACTAACGAACTCAGATCCCTTTTTGTGCAAATACTGTTGTGACCACTACTTAACACAAACTCGTTTTCTCGCAGACTTCCACATCGACAAATAATTAAAACCGTCTTCATTCATTTCTCACATAAAAAAATCATCATTCAATAAAATTTATAATTAATAAATCTTATCCTTAATAAATTTTTATCTTAATTATTTTTTTAGCAATTAAGAAAATAAATGTAGAAAAATGCTCGATACAAAAAGGAGTAAATGAGACGAAAATAAGTGAACAAATTTAATTTGTAAATATATATTATATAAATGTCGAACTCAAAATTTTTTTGTTTTTAATAATCATAATAAAACTTTTACGACAATTTGAATTTTGTTGTTTCGATGTATCTTAAATAATATAGTTCTCTCTCAAAAAACATCTATTAAATGAAATTAATTCCATCGGAACTGGTTCAGGCAAACAGAATGGAAAAGAGAGAATTCTCCGCCGAGAACACTTTCGATAAAATATCGATTTTTATAACAAACCCGATTCGAATCGATGAGTATCAAAAGCAGAATTCAAATCAGGCGATTCGTCAAGATCGATCAGACAGACCCAAAAGATCTGAGTGTGGTGCTGACGGGAAGGATGACGCCCCCTGTGATATTCGAATGCCTTCATGCACCGGTAATTTTTAATTTTTACTGCACCTTTGTTCCACCTACAAGTCTCCGGATCCGTTGGCGGTGATCTGACCCGTTGTGGTTTCACCTCGACGGCGCGGCACCATAAAGCAAATACAAAAATATTTTGGATGTTATATCCAAAATTAATAAATTGAAAATTCAGAGAAGGTTTAAAAATAACTGTTAAATTAATCGATATATTTAAAAAATTGGAGCTTTCAAATCGGAATTATTTACATATGGGCGAAAATTACTAAAAAAAAAGAGATTGTTCTTCGAGAGATTTTTAGTGATGTGTTTATATCATCTTTTAACTTTTCATATCATTTTAAGTAGATTTTATTTTTTAAGTCTTTTTTCTGAGAAGAAGTTGCTTTGAAAGTTTCAAAATATTTGGAATTCTAGGTTAATTTGTCTAATTAGAATCTCTAGGTTAGAAAATGTCAACATTTCATAACTAATTCCCATCAACGGTCTCTAAGACTACGAACATCTGGCAACTAGTTATGGGTGTATAAGTATGATTCCGCCCACTTTGGTGCAAAAATAAAACATTTGTATATTAATAAAATGAAATTATATTTTATTCAAAAAAAATTCCATCGGATGTTACAACATGTAACATCACTTTAATACTGTTATAACTCAATGTTATTCATATATTTAAAGAGTTTTTTCGATCTTTTTTTCAAGAAAAGTTACTTATTATTTCTCAGGTCTATTTTTCTTCTTTTCAGTCCCCTCAAGTGAAAAAAACCGTTCTGGTGCCTATGAAACAAAGTATCAACTGAATGATCAAAAAAACTGAAATAAACTTCCATTTTGAGCTTTCTTAAACTCGGGAAAATAATGTTTATTAAAATGTTAGAATTGAATTTTTTTTCCTTATTTTTTAAAAAAATGTTTTTTTATAAATTTTAATAAAAATCAAAGGTAAAAAAAATCTCCCAAGAGTTAGTCCCGAAAGATTACTGGTCAGTAGGGCGGAAATCGGGCTTCTACATCAATCGATAATTGACCCCCCCAGGGGTTACCCGTTGCGAACGGTCGCGGTTAACATGGCAACGGTTAAGGTTACCATGGCAACGGTCGTGGTTACCATAACAAGGGTCACCGTTACCATAACAACAGTTTTGTTTCACTTGACAACGCTTTTAATCGGTCCTTAGTACCCTAGCAACGGTTCAATTTACCATAAAACGGTCGTAATTACCTTAGCAACGGTAATCAAGGAACCTTTTTCTTTAGCAACAGATGCAGTAAATCAAGGTGGTTGTAACCATGGTAACGGTTACCGTATCCATAGCAACCGTGACCCTTTCCTTAGTAACCGTAGAAAAAAGTGCTAATCAATCGGTCACGGTTGCTATGGATACGGTAACCGTTACCATGGTTACAACCACCTTGATTTACTGCATCCGTTGCTAAAGAAAAAGGTTCCTTGATTACCGTTGCTAGGGTACCGGCGACCAATCAGAAACTTTGTCAAGTGAATCGGAACCATTGCTATGATTACCGTGACCGTTGCCATGGTAACCAGAACAATTGCAATGGTAATCGTGGCCGTGGCTATGGTAACCGCGACCTTTGCCATGGAAATTGGTAACCCCTCCAGGGAGGTCAATTATCGATTGATGCAGAATCCCCATTTTTCCCCTACTCTTGTCTAATATTTTTGCTTGGAATGAATGATGAGAACTAGTGAAATAGCACCTATTGCGTGATTGGACGTGAAAAGTGAATTTTAGACTGATGCAAAACCTATGAAATACGAGAGCAGGATTGTATATAATTGTTTTATACCTACCCTTACAAAAAACATGTTTGTTACACAATATACACACTATCAACGTTCTATAATTTTACATTTGTAATTTCATGTCTGTATTTTTTAAAGTTTTTAGGCGCAAAAAGTGTGAAATTATAGATTGTTGACTATACTTTTAAAATACATTAATTCATTTATTTATAACAATTTTTGAGGAGTCTCAAAATTTTTTACTTTTAAATTTCTTTATTTCTACTGAAAAATTAAATGAAAATGCTTTTTTTATTTTTAATGATAAAAAAATAAAATTTTAAGTAATAAAACTTTAAAAAAATTTAAATTTTCCAAATTTTTTATAATTTACAATTTTGATTTGCTTTTCACTTTGAAATATATTTCATTTTAATGGGAAATTCGTTGAATAATTTGATTCCTAAATTTTTTTTAATTAAGCACTTCAAAAACGTTTTTCCACTAGCTCATTTGGTCAAAGTTTAGATAATTTAGAAAAGAGACTAAATTTTCAATTCAAAGAATCCCCTAGACACTCGAACATAATGTGGTATAACAGTTGTCTAGGACGATTTCCTAAATAAACCATAAATATAAATTTAATCAAAATTATTTTTGTTTTCAATTTATTTAATTGAATCTTTAGAAAATAAAAAATATTTTATTTATGCCAAGGATAAAACTTCTTCAAGGTTTGTGATTTACAATAGTTTTGGTTTATCCAATCGCACAGATCAAGAAACGGAAATTTGGATCATTGAAGATGAGTTTTTTGAAGCAAAGGATGATCGATGTATTTAATTTGATAGATTTCTATTTTTCTTACAAATTTGGACGATTAATTTTCATAATACTGTATTTTACAGTGTATAACGCACAGTCTTTTTCTGAACTTTTTAAGCTAAAAATGAAATGCGCTTTATACACAGGTAGTAACTTTTTCAAATTCTAGAATAGTAGTATATATTCGTGGTGGTAGAACTGCCTGTGCGCTTGAGTGATAATTGAATTTACCACCTACATTATATGTTTATTATAGTTTATCGCCAAATATTGCTGTTAAATTTTCTAACGTACATATGGTTAACTGGTTTTGTTTAAATAGTTTAAAATAACGTATGGAAAGTCAATAAAGATGGTTCAAAGGCGTTTCTCATATTCAGCAAGTTAGAAAATAATGGTAATTGAGAATTCGAAGCAACATGTCAATTGTGTGTCGAACACAAATTTGGTTCACCACCCATTGAGTTAACCATTAATGATCAGGGGTATGATGAGAAAAATCATAAGAAATCAAGAGGAGAAAGCAAATCGTGGGAAAAAACTACTGTGGCCTCTGTTGGAAGAAGGTTTAAAAATGTGGTACTTTTTATAATATTTAGTTACAAGAGATACTTTAATCACAAAATAAAATAGTTTTTAGGTAAAATAATTTATAATATTACATTCGATAATAATTATTATATTTTTTTATAATGTATTTGCTTTAAACTATAAATTGCTTTCTTTGATGATTTTTTAATTGTAACACGCGTTTTATTTTTAATTTTGCTTCCATAATCAAAGAATCAATGAACAAATTGTTTCAGAATGAATTAAAATTTTTATTCAAATTAAAAAAGTAAAAATTATTTATTAAAAAAAGGATTAAGAAAATATATTGTATATATTTATATATATATATATATATATATATATAGATATATATATATATATTAATATTTTAAAATTGTTTTTCTTGATCGAAATGGCTTTGTCGGAGATGCCAGTGTCTGGGTGCACCTTGCAGAACAATAATTCTATCATTTGTCTTTCTTCTTCGATTTTCGACTCGGAAATTAACAGAGATATTAGAGATTCTTAGATTTTCTTCAATTTCGATTTTAATATTGTTCGAGCCGACTTTGCCAATCCCAAAGTAGAAGCAGTACTTCGCGTACTCTGATAATTGACGCATATCTTGTTGAATATCGTTGCAATATTCGACGGTTTTATATTCACGTTTTTGATTTTAGATTTCTCTAAAATTTTCAGATTTGATTTCGCTGGATTTTTGTGCAAGAATTTATTTTAAATAAATAAAAATTTATCTTCAAAGTACAGTCCATCGTTTTTTACTTCTTTCTGCTAAGGGTCTGCAAGCTTGCGGATCTGGTCAAAGTACCATTCCGGCTCCTTCGAATTGAAGAACTCTTAACATGCTTGTTCTACTTCATCGAATGCTTCGAATCAGCGGCCCTTCAAGAAGTGTTGCATGGATCGGAAGAAGCCATAGTCGGATGGAGCGCAATCAGGGAAGTAAGCAGGATGTGGCAGGATTTCGACTCCATTCAACTCATGGAATCTGCCCGTGGTCTTCTTTGCAGTATGCTGCTTGGCATTGTTTTTCTGAAGCAGTTCACGTTTTCGGTTGATTAATACATGATACTTCTCCATGAGCTTCTCGTATATTCGGTCCAGCTGTTGACAATAGAGCTCTGCATTGATGACCTGGCCATTTTGAACCAACTCAAAGGGCACTACTCCCTCAAAGTTTCACCAGACGCACAACATGATTTTCAAGCCAAATCCATCTTGTTTTGAAACTGACGTCGTTGCTTGACCCGGTGGAACCCATCGCTTGTCTCGATTGTGGTTGACCAAGTAGACCAACTTTCGTCACAATTCGTTTCCAAAAGCGGTCATCTTGAGGATTCTGTAGCAGTTGTCGACAAATGTAGACTCTTTTATCGGCATGTGCTTTGGTGAGTTCATGTGGATCTTGACGCGGTTTCTTGTGCATAAAGTCGAGCTGCTTCAAATGTCAATGTATGGTTGACTTGCCAACTTCAAGCCTAAATGCCAAATCGCGAGTGCTTGACAAAGGCTTCATATTCAACTCTGCTTTCAAGTCATCGTTATCCAATTTTATTGGTCGTCCAGAACGAGGACTGTCATTCAGGTGAAAGTTGCCTTTATTGAAACACTTTAACCAATCAATTGCTGTACTTTTTCCGATCGTTTGTGTACTAAACTTTAAATGTTTAAACTTTGCAAATTGCCTTGACAGCATCTCGTGTTGTCAAGCCTTTTTTTCCAAAGTGACGCAGTAACACACGGATTTCATGCATAGTAATCTCGTAATCCATAAAATGCTATAAATAAATCGATATGTATCAATATCAAATAAATAATGATAAAAAGAAATTTGAAAAAAAATGTATTGTCATTATTGACCGGAAACTTTTAGGACAACCTAATATTCAATTTTAAGCTTACTATAATCATAATCATAAAGATTAAACTATGTAACTTATACTACGATTTTCCGACTTCGACAATTCGGGTACAAGTCAATGAGTCGGAACAAAAATTGGTTAGTGTGACAATTGATAGGGTATTTTTCGTCGGAAAATACTTAAACAGATTAAAATGACCTGGATCACGGTAACATTTCATGATGAAAATTCTTTCCAGAAGATAAAGTATTTGAAAAGATAGAATCTAGAACAAAAGATCCTGGAAAACACGATGGATGATATAAAATAATCAAAAAAGTACATACAAAACGAGAAAAAGATATGTAGACAAAATTTTAAAAATTATGTACTCGAGGGTGTAAAAGATTTTTGTTGAAATTTTATTAATTTTTTAATTTTAAAAAAATAAAGCCTGTTGTGTTCCTATGTTTCTCTGACAACAACTCAAAATCTACAATTTGAAACCAGAAACAAAATCGAAAATCAGAAAGTCATATTTGAAATTAATTATAATATATCGACACCATCCAACATGCATGGAACCGTTATAGTGAAGTGGGTAATAATCGAACTTGACTATTACCGTTACGTTTAATTGAATTCTATGTACATATAAAACGGCGAACAAATGGAAAGAGCCAATAAGCATGAGTTCCTGTACCTGAGAATGAAGAGACCCTCTGAGGATGGTTGTGAGCTACATAATGAAAAAGTAATCAGCCAGAGCTCTGAAAAGCCACAAGAGCTCACCCCAAATTCTGAGACGCCGGACAAGGCGTAGTAATGGAATACGTCGTATTTGGACTCCACCCTGTTCCAAGTTACCACCACTAGAAGCCGTATGAATCAACTAATAAAGAAAAGAGAATTATAATTAATAAACAAAATTAAATAAAAGTCCATGTAGAAGTCACGATGTAATGATACACAGACCATATGACTTGTCTGAAATGAAACGAGATAAATTAGAGAAAAACAACCCCTCCCAGTAGATACCTGTGTAAATAGATGACTCTCCGAAATTGAGGCTTTTCAAATAAACCCGACGCAGTAGCATACGGACTGTTGAAGAATCATCAAGGATAGAGGCGACATCCTGTAGACGGTTTGTGGTTGCGGCTGACAAGCTAGAATGAACAATATGAACATATGTGATGTGGATAAAGTCATCAATATCGGTTGCGCCAATCATCGCGTCACTCGTTC